>JAHWFP010164160.1:0-16463 GCA_023313725.1 Lithobius niger
CGTGGCCATCTGTGGCTTTTGTTGGATAAAACTGGCTAATGTTGGCCACTTTTGGCATTTCTTGTACATAATGGTCAATCTTGCATTATATTGGATTTGCTGTGAATATCTGTGGTTTTTTTACTTAGGCCAGAGTAGACTTACTTGTAGTTCGTAATTTAGTCTGGTAGACATTCCATTGGAATATAAAGAACACCTTTGAGTTGCATTTTAAGTGTTTTTCAAGTTTATTCCTTACTTTGCTACCATATTCTACCCCTAGATGGCGTTACATGTAGTTCAAATTTTTTTTACATTTGTGTTATTTTGGTATTTTTTTATTGTTTCTGCGGACTCCAAAAGACTTGATGTCTTCCTTTTGTGAACATTTCTTAAAAACTGAAAATAAAGCCAATTTATTTCATTTCATTACTTGTTGCTGACTAACTGTTTGCACACGCCCCCTGTCAAGATCCAGAGAAAATAGTAGTTTGGTATTTCTCAATCAGTTTTTTTTTTAAATTCATTCTTTTCACATCTTCCAATTTAAGTTTTGCTAAAAATTTGTGTTGAAGTTTATCCCCCTAGATGTAAGTATCACATGTAAGACATTTTCTTTTGATTCTTATAAAGACTCTTTGAGAAATATCAGACTACCATTTTTCCAGAGATGGGCGGGGCTGCTGTGTTTTAATGAGGTGTGTGTAGTGAGTAGTGGCTTTTAAATTTTAAGGTAAAGTATTATTAGATGTCAGGTTGCTAATGTCTGCTGTTTATTGTTAACATTTCATTGTTTTCAAATGTGTTTGGTTGGTTCTTCTAGTCTAAAAGAATGATTGACCTGGAGAAAAAACAATGAACTGCTATCAATGCGATTCCTCGCAGTACGTAACGCAATTTATTTTAATGTTTTGTTCCATTAAAAGAGAAAATTACCTTTCTTTAATGAGAAACTTACACAAAGGGTCATTTTCTATTCACTAGCAATATTGCAACGAAAGTTTTATTCCATTTTACTATATAGAAATTTATACATTTCTGGAAAATTAGGAGGAGAGACTGTACAAATGCTTGAGATGCAGTACGGAAACCTGCTAATACCTAAATAGTAATCACTTCAAGAACGCTAATTTTAAAAAGGATCAAGGTTAATTTCATAGAAAGTATAGTTAAGGGAGTTTCCCTTATAAATTTCCCTTATAAATTCCCTTATAAATGAGATTTAGATGGTGAATTTTATGTATGATGTAGGCTACGATTTTCAATCAGTGGTCGTCCACGTTAACCATATCATTGCCTTCTTGCTTATGAAGTTCGTGAATATTTTCTACTTCTCTTGCGGTTTTTCCCTGTCAAGATTTAGCGATACCCACAAGAGCGCTGTAAGATGTAAACCTCTATATTGTGTCTGCCTGACGATCCCCAGTCAAAACGGCAAACTAAAATGTGTGATCGTTGCCTAACGAAAATAAACAAGAATAACAATCCATGATTTGTGTCTATGGAGATTAATCACTCCAACATCTGAGGCTTATTTATTTTTTATTTTTTACAAAGCGTAACTTTAAAGTAAACAATTAATTTTTAAGATGGTTTCTGACATAGGTTGCAACTGCATCACAAGGAACAACAGACAGCTTTCACAAAAATAAAGGTAAGAAAACCATTGTTTTCTACATTGGTTGTTTTCGAGGAAGAATATTTCATTCCTCTTCTTCAGAAGACCACATCAAAGCAGAGAATGTTCGTTCGATGTACGCTTACTCCTTGTTGCATTTTAAATCTTCATGCACAGCTGCCGACCACTGCTTTCTAAGTTAGTCACTAGGTAGCCGCTCGACGACTGCAGTCAAATTCCACTTAATATCTACTTTGGCAATTAGAGACAATGGGACAAGTTCTTCAGTTAGGTCGTGGGAAGGGCCATTAAGGTTCATGAGAGGCACTCGTCGACAAGAAAATCTTTGAATTGCCCGGAGGTGTGCTCCTTGTTTGGTGTTGGAGTGGAGGAGCACTGACGCCTGGTCCCAAGCAATATTGTGGTTGGTCTTGCAATGATGTTGGGCAAGCCCATTCAATTTTCTCCTCGTCGGTGTCTCCCATGTGCTCCTTGACGAGTCGTAATTCCTGACGACGTTTCATTTCTCTGGTGTAGGTGCCATTACAGTCCATGCACGGCACCTAATAGATTTTCTCGTTGACGAGTGCCTCTCAAGAACATCACTGGCCCTTCCCACGACCTAATTGAAGAACTTGTCCCATTGCCTCTAATTGCCAAACTAGATACTAAGTGGAATTTGACTGCAGTCGTCGGGCGGCCCTGTAGCGAATAACTTAGGGATTTTAAATTAAGAGCCCTGGAAGAACTCCTTATTCTTTTACGAGTAATGATTGTGAAGAGAGATTGTGAACAAGGAAACTGTGTTACAAGATTGGGATCCTTCCCTATGCCTATGGTGCGTTTTTACCTCATTAATGCAGTCATTTATGCAAAATATTGCGTCACTTCCGCCTTTATCCCACTTCCCCCTACCCTGCTCGTGTCCACTCACTCTTTTCTTGCTGCGAACACACGATTCCATGCAGGGAGGTGGGCGGCCCATGTTCTGTAACACAGTTTCGTTGGATTCGACTCAGAGAACTTAGATTCTCCTAGCGAGAACAAGTTTTCTGGGAGAATCTTCATTTCTCCATCGCAGAATCCTCCTCACTGTGTTACAAGATTGGGATAGATTAGGAATCCAGTGCACACCTCGGAATCGCTCCGAAGATGGCTGTGGCGACCTTTGGTCAAATAATGACGGTCGCGCCGAAACCGCCCTCAGCAGTGGCGCATTTCCCAACTCGAGACTAGCTCCGTCTGCAATTTCCAACACCGCCGCTGATGCCCGAATGGCCGCCCACTCTGCAAGACAGCCCCTCAAACTTCCAGCACGCGATGTGCTCGTCATTTTAAGTTCTGTTCCAGCTTTTCGGTTACAAACAATCCAGCCGCCCACACAACAAAATCACCTACGCACGCTCGGTAGAGCCGATGCCAATGCACGCCGCCGCGTACCGCATCGCCCAAAGGAAACACACAAAAAAAATGTAAAACCGAGCCAATTGCACGTTTTTCCACTACCAGCAACTACTGTTTTCCACAGTCCGCTACTTGCGGTTTCCGTCGGTTCGGTCAGTCACCGTCTCCGACAATGGGTTTCACATCTGAACTCCCAAACTCACGTCTCTTTCACTATCGTTACTCTCCAAAGTCGGCTACACAAACCAAAAAAAAACACTACGAACCTGACAATCCGTACTAAACCACTGCCGCCACGTTTTCAAGCAATTATATCCACGTGCGGGGGCACTTTGCCGGCTTAACAAGCCGCTATGTGGTTCGTCCTCGGCAAATCTGCCGACACCATGCCGGCCGCCATCTTAATACTCTCCAACCAGTCTCGACAGAAAATACTCACCACCAACCGCGTAGCCTCACAGCCACGCTGCTTGCCTTGAAAGATGGCACACTCCAGTTCAACTGGGAAAACGATCGTCCGAAACGAATTCCTATTAGTAATTCAACAATCTCAGCTCCAGAATTTCTGACTGCACGCACCAGCGGCAAGAAAAAGAGTGAGTGGACGTGAGCAGGGTAGGGGGAAGTGGGATAGAGGCGGAAGTGACGCAATATTTCGCATAAATGACTGCATTAAAGAGGTAAAAACGTGCCGTAGGCATAGGGAAGTATCCCAATCTTGTAACACAGTGAGGAGGATTCTGCAATGGAGAATAATGAATTAATGATGGTATGCTTTTCCGGGCTTTGCATTGCAACAGTTTTTTTTATTTTTGAAATTTGTACTTGTGAAGCGTGTTTATGTTTTTTCATTATTATTTCCAGTGCATTCTGTAACAGTCACTCATGGATCCATACACTAGGTAAGTAGTGATGGTTATTTTTAAAGACTGTTTGTCCCCTGAACGAATTTCTGTACAATGCTGTCAAGGGCGGATCCAGAACGAAGTCTCAGAGGGGGCCGCAGGATGATTTTTCTACATTTTCGTGCATCTTTGGCATAGTTTAACTGCGTTTTGTTTTGTCAACAATTTTCGCAATTTTCCATTGATTATTTGCCCCCTCGGCCCCTCCCTTGTATCCGCCCTTGAATGCTGTGCATCCTTGCACTGGCATTTCTTTTAAAGAATTAAAGACGGAAAGCCAAAGACTTAACAATAATTAAATAAATTCAGATGTAAATCTACTTGGATTGCCTTTTAGACTTATAAGTCAAATTGCCTGAACTGGGAATTAAACCCACAACCTTTGAAACCAAAGGCCGAATTCTTACCGGGTGAAACATACTGGCACGCCTCTGTAAGTATGGGTCAGCGGTAGAACCTAGGCCTTTGGTTTCAAATGTCGTGGGTTTGATTCCGAGCTTTAACAGACAAGTTCAAAAGGCAACGTAAATAGGTTTGCATCTGTATCAACACAAATCAATGGCTAGTAAATAATGATACATTAAACAGATTGTGTAAACTCGTAACTTTCATTAGAAATTTGTAACTGCTGTCTAAAGGGGCTGACATACTGGCATTTAAAGGGCAATAGTGTATTGATTTACACTAGTTAATTTTTACATTTGTAAGATTACACTTGATAGGCATATGATAGCTCGTAAAATGTGTCTATAATAACAGTAATTTTTATTGTTTCTGATTTTTTTTAGTTTCATCAATATTGCCGTAGCACAAAGAAAAATCTGCACCTACAAAAACTGTGGTAAGATAGTCAAAAGACTGGACAGGCATTTAAGAATACATAAATGTTCTGCAGATGTCTACAGACAAATATTAACATCTTCCAAAATAGCAACTCACAATGCTAAAGTTTACCATAAACTATTTACAACCAATAGTGTGAAACGTTGTGGCAGCAAAAAAGTTTTTTCTAAAAGTGATGTTAAATCAAACGAAGTCGATCAGCACCTAAATGATGGTAGTCTACAGGGGTCAAATAGTTCAGATCAAGCTATTGTTAACGTTTTACCAGAACACAGTAACACCAATACACGTCAGCACCTACAATGTGAAGTTTTCATTAATGAAGAGTTGAATAATTTTTTCATTTGGCTAGTAGATATTGATGGTGGGGAATTAAGTTTGAAAGGCGCTCAGCAGCACGTGTCGCAGTTGAAAAAAATAGTTGATTCCTTGCAGCCATCATGTCCAAAAGGAATTTGTGAACATGCGTTATTAGGTAGTAGTATTAAAGAGTGGTTCAAAACCGTTCGTAGTCAACCTGTTGGTACCACACGTTCGTCCATTTCGTCAGTCCAAAAGTTTTTAAATTTTTTACTTCAGCAATGTGAAACAAAATTTAAACACGTTACTTGTGAAAGTATTCACCAATGCAAGCAACGCCTTCTTGCATGGTCCGTTAGTTTAAGAACAGCAAATTTAGAGCAACGCCAGCAACGTCAAATTGATGCTCGCAAAAACCTCATTACGAAAATTCATGTACGAAAATATCTAATCTCATCACACAGAAGAAAGTTTCTTGAATTGCTTCAAAACCATAAATGTAAAATTAACTCTAAAAAATCAGTAGCAGTGCGTAACTTGCTCATCACTGAGACTATTTTGTGCAATGCTCAACGACCTAGTGCAGTTTGTGGAATGACAATTAATGATTGGAATAATGGCGTTAAAAGCACCTCAGGATCATACAGTGTTTCTGTTTCAAAGCATAAGACATTTGCTGCTCACGGATCTGCAATTCTTACTTTTCCGAAAAAACTATCATACTCCATAGCAACTTATATCAAACGATGTCGCCCTGATCCCTCTAATTCAACAGCTACTGTTTTTTCACTGCCAAATGGGGGCAACATTAATTCACTTACTGTCACAAATGCCGTGAAACATACATGGAAAAAATGTGGGTTGCCACAACATTTTACTGCAACTAATTATCGAAAGAGTTGCATCACTAAAATTCATAGTTCTCATCCTGAATTAAAGGAAAGTTTAGCACAACAGTTTTCTCATAGGGTAACGACGGCCACCTCTCATTACCGCCTTAATGCTACAATACAAGAGAACTCAAGTACGGCTCAGAAGTTGCAAAATATCATGGGCCTTTCAAATGAAACTGAAAACTTAAGTTCTGTAAATATTTCCTCCTCACATGAAAACATTGTACCAGTAACAGGCAATGTATCACAAAAGAGCAGAACGTTTACAGACAATGACGTACGTCTGTTGAATGCAACTTTTTGGGAGCAAATAATAGCTGGGAAAATATACGCAACTGATATTAGGGCAAAGTTGACGATGATCAGACAAAAATTGTCAGCAGAATTTTCAATTCAGCAACTTCGCAATAGAATTCGAACGTCTATACGCAAGCACAACAGAACAAGTTACGTGTAAGTAAATGACTGCTTGCATACCAAAATAAACCTTCCTCTCTTCGATCATTGGCAAAACTTTCCACCGATCCTTCAAGTTTTGATGAATTTTGTCAAAATTTCAATTAATATTTGACCAATGGTAAACAAGATTTTTAAAAAATGTCTCCTTGTAGGCAGAAAAGCAGCCACAAAGACAGAAAAAAAACAATAGCAAATTTTTAATTTTCAACATGCAGTTGATGCGTTCGTTGTTCATAAAAAAAAGTACTAAAATAAATAAGTAAAACCCACACGAAGTTAGCAGGCTATGATGAATCTGCTATCTTGCATTATTAGCCAAGATGGCACATTGTTCATAGCCAAACCAACTTCATGAGTTATTTATTTTAGCATGTTTTTTGTGACCAAGCCATCAATTGCATGTTGAAAATTAAATATTTGCTGCTTTTGTTTGTTTTTGTGGCTGGTTTTCTGCCTATTAGGAGACTTTTTGTGATCTTGATTTTGTCATTTCAAATGCATTATAATCGTCTCGACAAAGCTTTTCCATTAGTGGGAAAACGCAGCTTAATACAACAAACCAATGAAAAGTTATTTACCGTAGTACAAACAACAAATATTGCAAATGGCTTAATGTAGGCAACTTAAACTGTTATTGTCATTCCTTTCATTGCTTAGGTTTCTGCAAGAGAAACATTTTTGTGTGGCCCTATTTGTTCCTTTTTCTATCTTGAATTAGGTCTTCATGAAGTAACAAAAAATGGTTTACATATTAGTTAGTTTTGCGGCGTAATATTTCATTAAATGCGTTTGTTCAAACTTTGAGCAGGCAGGGAAGTGACTTGGTCTATTGTTTTATTTAAGTATTGAAGTGTTCAGTAAGAATCATTGCGTTCCTTAAATTGCGTGCTAGTGCAACTGAGAATCTGGAATTTGTGCCAACAAACCCAGAAAATCTTGATTGCTGTCGTCTGGCCATGAGCAGTCGTCACTGTTGTTGCCTTGTGATGCTGGGGCTTCTTGTGGGGTCTCTATAGATTGTATTGATAATTCTTCATCACTGCTATGACGTGCATCATCTTGTGCATCACCGATGCCGGGTGATAAAGTTTCCAAAACTCTGTCTTGAGATAGGAAAAGTGGTGTACTTTGTAAAGTGGATTGTGTACGTTCCTCATTGTTAGGTGATTGTGGTGTTTGTATCACTTCAATTGGGTCAACACATTGTAACCAGTGTGTGTTAGCGTGGATAAAAGTAAATCGACGATGAAATGGTTGATACACTGGTTCATCACCAGGAGGCGGGTAGTTGCTGCACATCATTATAGGTGATGAGAACTCAATTCTACGTGGGTTGGCATGTTTGTTACAGACTC
This sequence comes from Lithobius niger, assembly GCA_023313725.1. Lineage (NCBI taxonomy): Eukaryota > Metazoa > Arthropoda > Chilopoda > Lithobiomorpha > Lithobiidae > Lithobius > Lithobius niger. Next base: position 7,757 of record JAHWFP010164160.1, read on the forward strand.
CAACCATGTTCCCCTCACTAAGTCGCAAAATCATTTCACGCGCAATTTCATTTGTGAATATTTCTGGATTTGTGTCTGTAAAGTAAATACTTTTGTATTCATAGCCTAAGCCGGAAAACATGAATTCTCCTATAACACCAGGATAAAATCCATCACTAGTTAGTTCCGGTAGAAATGATTCTAGAGAACGAGACTTGCCAAGTCCTGCTGCTCCATGTAAATACAGACACCGTAGTTGGGGATTATTGACTGCATCATCTGCACCAACCTGTTGAACGTGAATGCACCAGTCACGTAGCTCAGCAAGCCAAGTTCCATCTCTAATGTTGTATGTACGAAGAAATTCTTCACGCTGTCGTGTGTGGCGCGCTATTTTACGTTCAACTGCAACACTATTCCAGTACGTAGTGTGCATGTCAATAAGTTCCTGTCGAGGATTTCTGCAACTAACTACGAATTCAAAAAAAAATGGATCCATGACATTCAAGATTTGATTTCTCCTGATCCAAAAGTGGGTGCGGTAATACAAATGACAATACCTAATCGGTACTCTCCAAACTACTGCATACCGATCACCTTTCGTGACGTACTTCATTGCAGTCTTGATTGCCTTGTCTGTATCTAGTGTTTCTATATTGATAGAAGCGTTTAAACGATTTATAGGGGCAAAAAGATTAGCTGCCATCACTCGTCTGAGATCCACTATCCTTTCGTATTGCGCAATTGTAGAAATGTAAATGTGGTAGTGAAAACCACCGTCTTCTGTGTTTTCTTCCCTCCCTATAAGAAATTTTCTTGCTAAACCTTGCAAGACTATTGTCATTTCCTCCTTCCCTGTATCACAGTTTTGTAGTGTAATCAAAAACTCACGTGTGGAATGTTGCTGTGGACCTATTGCGTTGCGAATTCTTCTCCGATTCTGTGGTGGATCAAGATTTGGTGGGGGTGGGTCTTGTGGTACATCTACTTGAGGTTGATTTATGTGTATCCCTGGCGCACGTCTTTGTCGTGGACCGCGTGCATGACCTCGATTTCTGAGGCGCGGTCGTCCTCTTTGGGGAAAACCATGTCTAAGAAATCTGGGATTCCCTGGGCCATAGTTAATGACCATTTGAGGTGGAATTATCTCTGCCACTTGAGGTAGGGCTGGACGTGCCACTAATGGAAATTGTATCACGGGTAGGCCACCTGCTTGCGGACGGTATTCACCACGTTGAAACTGGGCAGCATCCATTTTTGACACTGAAAAAAACAGCATTGTTTTACTAAAGTGAGTATTTGCATTACGCTAAAAAATTGCTGTGAGGTAAAATGTGATTAAAGTTAAAGGAAAAAAAACACTTTTAGTTGACGTCATGTGGAAAACCAAATTAGGGCACATAACAACACAACGTACGTACTGTACATTGACGTTTTGACTCACTCCAGAAGCATTTTCGACAGATGACAAATTTAAATTGCAATCAGCATTGTTCGAGTCATGAGTTGAAAAGTAATGAGATATAATCCATTGTGTCCCGACGAACCTGGCTAGAAATGGTCAAGAGGGACAAAATTCAAATTATAATCAATCCACAATTAAAAGAAATGGAAAAAAAGTACGTCCGTGCCTGTGTGCACGTCCCTGGCACAGGCCAAAAGTTGTTGCTAACAGGGGAAATAACTGTGCCATGGCTGCCGTGCAGATGAGACTTGAAGATACTGAAATATTTAAACAAATCAATATATTCTTTGTATCTATTCGTTTTTGGCTGGATGTGGGTAAGTTGAAAATCCCAGGGTGCCATGGAGGTCTTGCAATTTATTACAATATTAACTGTGAATTTATGGATTCACGTTGTTCTCATCCGGCAAACAAAGCACTAGAAATAAAAAATTGAAATGACATGCTGAACAATTATGCAGCATATCAGGTGGTTAATTTCATGAAAAGAAACATCAATTCGGCTGATTCGAGGAAAACAATTACATTACCCCATTACTATAACTTTATGTAAAGTCACGTTAAAAACAATCATTGTTATATGGTTAAAGTGTTACAGCATTTTTATATATGGACTCACATTAGGTTTTATCCATTAAGTCGAGACCAAAGCAAGGCTGGTCCTACCGGCAACTGCTAAAGGGGGAGGCAGATATAAGTGGCCACATTACGAGACTGGAAGTAATGTAGCACCATTTGCCTGATAAGGGAACAGGGAAATCTGGCAATTCGCAATTAATAATGTAATAAATTGCAATACCCTCATGCCAGTCTGAAATTTTCAACTTAATTTTTATTACCTTCAATGGATGTGATATTGTACTCGACTCTGAAGTAAGTTAAAATCTCTACTTCAGTATTTTTATGTGCACCTTTTGCTTTCTCACATGACATGTAAAATGTGTATAGAAAGAAAAAGGAAATTATTTGACTCTCGTTTGTTTAAACACAGTAATAACTGATGGAGTATGGTAGACGAAGTTGCGTGCCTCTTGAAAGAAAATCAATGCAGGAAAAATGTTACTGGAATCTCTAACCCCTAGGTTTTCTGATATTTTTGTTGGTACATGGCATTAAATTATCACATGAATGACTACATACTTAATCTATCCCAAAACAAAACTTGTTAAGGATTTCCGCCAAACTTTTCAGCCGTGTGAAGTCGCGATATCAAACGCCAAGGTCTTTTGCCAAGCTAATCCCACCGAGCAATAGTTCGAAGGTTAAATGAAATGTATGTATTGGTCGGGGGGATTAGCTTGGCGAAAGAGCTTGGCGTTTGATATCACAACTTCACACGGTCGAAAAGCATGGCAGGAATCATTAACAAGTTTTGTTTTCGGGTAGATATCAGTAAATTTTTGGTCCAAATTGATGAAATCAATACAACAGCAGCGTATGTGGATACTGTACATTAGAAGTGCTAACTTTTTATGTGAACGATACGTTTGGCCAAGACAAATCGTCACCAACGGATTGTCTGTTGACTTTTTTCTTTTTACTTTGATACTGTTTCCATTTTAAACACCTACTGTTTAGAAACAAAGAACGTAAAACTAGCCTTGGTAACGTGGCGCACACCTCTAATCCTGTCATACAGGCGGTGACCTCTGCTAACTAATTCTTACAGCACTGTAAATGCTACTGACTTAGCAGTGTAGTCGAAGTTGAAAAAACACTCCTGATTAAAGTATGATGTTGACTTCACATTTTGTATGTTAAAGTTTTGTTGTTGACGTGGTTTTTGAAATACATGGAGAGTTCAGTTCACATTTCTGTTCTACTTTAATTTAATGCCACCTGGCAATGAAAACCAAGGGGTTAGCGATCATCATGAAGTGACTGAAAATTTGTAATTTGTGGAAGAAAACAAAAATGATTGAACAATTATACTATACAAATAGTGGAATGACAGTAAACGTATAAAACTTTTAAAGACAGTCACATTTATTGTTACTTGTGCCTTGATTTGGTTATTTAATGAAAATTGTGTGATAACTCATAATCGTAATTAAAAATTATAGTTTGGTATGTTACGTCTTCGTTTAAAATTATTTTGTAGCATTGCATTTTCTACGAAGTCACTTAAAATGTACCATACCGAACTGCCCCCAAAACTGTTGTGTACAAAGGGAGAAGTCGAACTGCCCCCAAAACTGTTGTGTACAAAGGGAGAAGTATTATTTTATAAATGAAATAAAATGTTACTATGTTGTATTTTTTATTTCCAATCTACCATTGATTTTTTTTACTAGCAAATAAGTTGCAAACACTATTCTTTGTATACAAATGCAGTAGATAATTCTTGATTTGGCATTACAATAGAAACCAACTACTCCAAACTTACACATTACATAACACCTGAGATCTTGGGGGGGTAAAACCCCCCCCCCCCCCAAAAAAAAAAAACAAAAAAAAAACAGTTTACCCCAATTACTTAGTTTTTTTTTTCCAAGTCATTAATTTGCGCTGAAATCTGAGGTACTGGCAAGCAATCAAAATGGCTGTAGTAGAGGGACGGCCAAGCATACTATCTTTTGGAAGGCTATTATTGTATCCCAGATGTGCAGGCTTGTGTGCATCTCTGTTGGAAAATAAAAATTTCCCTGCTGTATTAATTTTAAACTTCAACATCGTAATATAATGAAAGTTATTATTTGTCTTTAATTTTTAATTCTACTTTTGCAACACAAAACTCAAATCCTGTAACAGTTGAATGCACTTTAAACGTCTTTCCCTTCACTAAATCCAGGGCTGGTCCACAAATTTGTTAAGAGAGTCAGAGGAGGGTTGTACCAAAATATAGAGTTCAAATAGTTTTTTTTATGAAATGTCCTCCAAACCTTCAACACAGTGAAAGGAGTTATTCTTGTAGAGAACCGAATTTCACATCAGCACACCCCAACACCTTTTCAAAGCTCTCCTAAGAGACGAGTTCACCCATGCTATTCAAGACTCTTCCTCAAAAAATAAACTACTGACCAATTTCTATACTGTGGTAAGAACATCTTTCTGGAATGGCATTCTCCAACAAAGATGATCAACGACAAGACGAAAAATGCCAGGAATCGTGATGACTTGAGGATCCAGACGCCTTTACCCACCCCTTCTTGACTGATTATGTCACACACTTACCACACAGGAGTGAAGAGACCCACACCTTTCTGTGTCAGCAAGGAATCCAATGCCGCTCTTGAGACATACTTCCAACCTGAAAAAGTTCCTTCAGTTCTCTACCCTTGTTTCCCCCTCCCACATGGAACTCCCCCAACCACACTTGCAGAGGGAGAGTTGTAACTTCAGCTGCGATCCTCCCCCCACTTCCTGCTGTTGCCTAGTCTTGTGATTCTACCAAGCTGCCATCGTCCCAACATTAGAGCTTTCAGCAAGGTTATTTATGAAGTTCCTTGCCTTGATTGCAAGTCCTCGTCTATTGGTGAAATCAAGCGGAAACTGGAAGTGAGGGTTGTGGAAGACATAGGGACCACCCGATGGCGAGGGAAACATAACGGCATCACCCAACACCGTAAAAACACCAATCACAATATTGCTTGGGATCAAGCTTTAGTTCTCCTGCCTTCCAACACCGAGCAAAGAACCAGTTTCTGTGGTGTTGAGTATTTAGCTATATGTTTCTCTCACGATCGGGGTCCCCCTTATAAACGTCACTGGTCACACCTAAAGTCAGATTGAAATCATCGCTTTGCTCAAGCTGACCGCCAGATTGGATGATCGCTGAGCTTTCCTACTTCCAGCCAGTCCAGAACAATGTCTAGAGATCATTAGTTGTGATGTGCCGTGTGGTGGAAGTTTAAATTTTCCTTGTTGTCTGCTTCTGTCACATCCATTGTTCAAACATCCATCGTTTTCAAAGAAATTTTTTCTTGTGCTTCTGAAGTAGAACTCGAAAATTAAGTCAACTGATTTCGGTGAACTTTTTGGTTTTCGACTCGGAGTGTAAATATCAATTTTTTCAATCTAATCTCTTACTTGTTGTGTTATTGCAAAAGTCCACATTATTTTGTGGCGGTGGAGAGGATAAACAAGACAATGTAAAATCACCTATTAAATGCCCACGGGCCTTCAAAATTATTTCAATAGAAACGGGAGAAGGGCGTTAAAATGCTACAATTCAATTTTCGTATTTTACTATGGTTCATAGAGGGTGTTTTGAAGGCATGGACTGGCCCACTGGGAATTTGGCCCCTTCGGTTAGGGCCCCCGGGAATTTCCCCCCCCCCCAAAAAAAAAAAAAAAAAAAGTTGAAAGATTTGCTTTCTTAATGCTTTCTTTGTGAGCTTCAACCATTGCTGCTAATGACTTGTGAGAGGGGGAACCGAGGTGAAACTGGACAACAATCTCATCACAAATGCATTCTGGATATCGACTCAGAAAGAAATTACTTATTTACGGTAGACTGTGTAAAAGGATAGAAAAATAGTTCCAACCAGAAAAAAAATTCTTTGTTTGCAGTGTGCAACAATGTTTTTTTGCCTACGAAATGCATCAAAATTTTATCCGCTAACACTTGATAAAAATGTCATGTGGAATTGGGGAGGAGGGGCGGGGGGAGATCCATGGTAAGACAGCCTCCACTGAGCATTTTCCTGGTTGAAATTCAGTTCCCAGTCCGTGCCTGGTGTCTTGGCCTAAATCCATCATGGGGATAATATGATCATTCACATCCCTGATCTGGTTTCAGTATAGCATTAACACAATCCCTTTATTCTCTAAGAATGTAGTCTATCTTCTTTAGTGTGTTACATCATCCCTCATTGCAATTCCAGCAGACTTGTGCAGTTTAAGCTAATTTATTACAAAACAAACCATCGTTTGTGGTTTGGCGGACGAGCATTAACAAAGCTAGTGCATGGTTTTTGACTTTAAGGTATTTTTTCTTGTTTTTTTTTTTTTTTTTGGGGGGGGGGGGATCTGTAAGACAGGATGGTTAACACACAATTTACGGTAGGTGTGTCCAGGTAGACAAGGTATCACAAAGCATCAATGAAAACACAATTTAATTTACGAGAATGGCCATTTTGGTGGACACATGAATGCCAAGCTGTAGTGAGCTCTTCATTTTTATTGTTGTTTTAATGCTTTTTGGCTAACGGAAATGTGTAAGTTTCTCGAAAAATTTCATTTATGCTTTATGGTACCTTGCCTACCAGGAAACACCTGTATTGTGTTTATTGTTTCAGTAGAGACAGTATATATTTTTTAAAAGTATTCTACATGGCAAAGAGAGGAAATACTGAACTGTATATTGTTAGCACCTTGAAGCATATCCAAGTACTGAGAGTGATAGGATTTTCTTAGGTGATAGGAATGAACTTGCAACATTTGACTTTTCTTTAATTTTATGCCTTAAAGAAAAAAAAATTACACCCATAGTGCACCAAATTCAATAAGGTTACATCGTCAATTAGAACACCACTTGTCAGAATGTGTTTGTTCTGCCAGAAGAACACAAAAGAATTACCAAAAAAAGACATGTTGCAGAACTGATAATGCACAAGTAAAGTAGTTCGCTTCAACGTGATATGTACAGGAGAAGAATCTTGAAACACAACCAGTTAGCTTACATCATTAAACCCTTGGCAACCTCATTCAATGGCATCTTCACAGTTCTGTTGCCTGCCTTAAATAGGAAAAAAAAAAACAACAGACAAACAGTAAGTAAACACTAGGTGTTGTGTCACAACACAAATGCACCATGTGTTACCTGCTGCCTCATTGGACAGTTTGCTGAGAGTCTTTAGCTTTTGTCAGTCATTCGACCATGAAGTTGCTTACTTTTTACAACTCTTTTGCCTTTAACATAAAAAAAACACAAAACGACGCCATGTAACGGTTAAATGTCAATGGCCTTTTGGATTATGTGCAGCATTTCTTACTAAACATAAGCTGTATTCCTCATTTAATAATTTGTTTTTACTACAAACGTTAATCTGTCAACTGCTGTGTACAAAAATCATCAGTTTGCCGAAATTGGAGGCTGGCAGAAATAAAACAGAATGCTGTATAGCAAAAACAGTAAGAGGGATTAATTGTTAACGGTCAAATATTCCAGAACAAATTCATACCTAGGTTTATAGAAAGACCGATTTACAGTATGGTTGACTGGTTACAGTATGGCTCCACAGTTGAATACAAATCGCCACAGTTGTATAAAAGTCGGCATGAACACCTTTTGAGAGAAAAAAAACTCATTAACAGTATGAAGCAAGCAAAACCTTTAATGCTTTTTAAGAGCTGTAATATTACTATTCTCACCTTTTTAAAACTACTCGCACTGTATATAAAAAAGGAAATAGATTAATTACATTTCATTTACTAAAACCCAATAAGTAATTATGTATCTTAATTTTACCAATACATTCCTGCTGGAAATGACAGCTAATTGGAAAACTGTAAAACATGAACTTTTTACATAAAGCCAAAAAACTGTAACAGATTCTTGTAATAAAATAAGGTTCAAAACACTGAAATGATCAGTAGGTGGAGGTTTTTTTTTTATAGGAAGATTTATTGTACATAAGAAAATCAATAATTTATGTAATCTAATTTATAATGGCTTGTCAAGAAAACCAAAAAATTTCTCATCAATACTTTACGTATGTTGTGTTCCTTACTTTTACATTAGTTTGATTTTGTTGTTACGGCTTACAGTGGACAGTATAAACATTCATAATTTTTTTATTGCAAGTGTCGTTGCGAGCTAGCAAGATGCAATTCCAATTGTATTACATATTGTAAAATTTTAAATGTTATTAGCCTGTTAGTCATCAAGAAAAAGGAAACGTGGGTTTACAAAGAAAAGAATGTAAGAAAAAAAAGCCTTATAATTGACAAAAATTACTTTGATTTGGTTGTTATAGTTTTACTTTGTCAACAATACAAAAGAAACAGTACGTTTGGTTGCGTCTGGTTTCCTGATCAAAGCAGGGCGCATGACCATTTTGAGTACAAAGTATAAGGCTTAAATTTGTTGTTTTGGTAAAGACACAAGCACAAAAGTTAAACATTCATGCAACCTTATAAGTAGAAAAATGAAAGGTAGCCTGGAAATGGTTTTGACACCTTTTCTCATTGTATGGTTAATATTTATTAAATCTGCGACAATGCACATTTTAATGACAGGCTATATAAAATGCCTGAAGACACCTGCAACGAATTTTTTTATCCTACAATGTTGGGGGGATAATTTGTTTTAATGAATGC
>JAHWFP010164161.1:1674-19166 GCA_023313725.1 Lithobius niger
AGCGACAGGCGGAGCTGGCGGATTGTTGTCCTCAATATTAAAAAAATTATGATCCCCCCTTTGATGTTGGTGAATTTTTTTGGCGCCCCTCCCAAAAAAATTGTATTAAAATTTTCATTTTTAAGTGAGTGTGTGAAAAGGTACTAGGTCTACTTTCGCCTACTTTAATAAGTTGTGGGATGTACTAAGCTAAATAAATGTCTTATATTACCATTCTATAACTTGCTGTGCGCTTCCTTTCTCGCATTTTTGTCCCTAACCCCCCTCCCCGTTAACACCTTCAACAAATTGTTGGCCCCTTCCTCTCTTCATACAAATATTTTCATGAGACCTCTCCCCCCCTGCCCCCCTCCCCCAGTTGATAAATAATGAACGGTCCCTTATTTTTTATGTATATTTATTCGCGCTTCACGTCATGTATGGCTTCATCAAAGTTTTGAAGAAAATAGCAAATAACCATTCTCCTAGATTTTTATTCCCACTCGGCTCGTTTTATTAGGTTTTTTTTTTTGGCGAATAGGGGAGGGGGTTGTCCCCTCTTACCCCACCCCCACTCTTTGCCCTACTGCTCGACTTTTGCTGTTGCAAAGTGAAATAATCCAACTTGATTTTATTTCATGTTTAGCATGTGGAGCATAATGAAGCATTAATGTTTCCAATTTGCCAATTTTTGTTTTCAAGTTCCAAGTAGTTCAGTTATTTCGAAACCATAAATAAATTTATACTTTATCTTTAAGTATCTTAGCATTGACACTAACGAACACGACCGTAAAAGCGATGACAGGGTCCGAAGCTGACCAGCGGCGGTGTAAGTTGCGTTTGATGTGGCTGTTGGCGCACACCTCTATTCCTCACAAAATCATTCTCAAATCGACGGTGGCGCCAACCAGGCTCCTAGCGGCGGTGATTACGCACGGACAGGTTCTGAGGCGAATGTTCCCTCTCTGGTGTAACAATATAATATATCTAACTCTATGTGCTGCATACGACGAACCCTGTCGATACACTGTAAACATGATCCATCCGATAGGTAGGAATTAAATCCTTTTCCTCATTAAAAAAGTGTTACTGATTTAAAATTAAACAACAAAATGCCATAATATGCAGGTGTTGTTTGAAACAGTCGTACCTACTTTAATCGGATTCGAACGTAGAACGGGTGTTAAATGTGACGAGGCATGTTGACAAAGAAGGGATGGATGGCAGTTCCAACGCTCGTCAGATCCGTGCGTTCGGAAATCTGAGCAAAATGACGTTTCACAAGCGATCGACGTAAAACTGTCCTTAGTATTGCAGTTACACGTCGTTGTGCTTCCAAATATTGACTTTGATTGCGCTCCATTGCTCCAATACTTCACCCAAACTACTATACATCAACAAATTATAAATCAACAAAAAAATATATCTGGAATTTGTAACACAGGTAATCTAGTGTAAACGGATTGGAACGAAAAAGTGAGTATGAGGCAGGATGTTCTACAAATCAAAAAATGGGCGAGTAGTCATATATATCAATTACGCAATTCGAGCAGCTCTTTTTGCGTGAGTGGCTTTTGCGATCCTTTTTCGACGATATGGTTTTATTTGTCTTTTTTCCCTTCGCCTTTTTATTTCCGTTCTCATTTTTCCTGCGATATTTTGCTCTGTAGTTCATTCTCCCTGGTTTCATGGTCTAGTTAATATTTTAGAAAGTGGGAGGGGGGGGCGGGGAGGGGAAGAGGAATCAAATTTTGTAATCGGATAACCGTTTCGCCGAATTTTAATCAGTGTCTTAATTTTCGGCAAAACGAGAATTTCCGTTTCACTGACTCCTGTTTTGGCGAATATTTATTTTCAAATCGAATTACGTGCCTCGATCGCACTGCTGCACTTGTTGCGGCTAAACATAACATCAGCAACCACAGCTAATTACAAATTCTTTCCAGTTAAGAATGCTTCTTTAACTTCAGCAATATTTCATTTTTATGGAATATTTACATTCTGTGAAATGGTATTCGGCGAAACGGGAATTCCCTTTTTGCCTAATTTTAATCAGTGCTGAACTTTCAGTGAAATGGAAAGACATAGTATGATCCACAAAGTTTCGATGCCCCGCCCTCCGATCCAAGGCCCCCCACTTGCCCTTCCCCACATTCAAGTGAAAAGAATACCCCCCCCCCCACAACTCTCCCCGCCAGCCCTACAAACCGCAAACCTTTCGTATATCAAGGGACGTATCAGTACTTGTAAACTCAATAAAGCTTACTGGTAATAATACAACGCCAGTAGGCCTATTGAAGCGGACTTGCCAGAAACCTTTTATCTACCTGAAATTTGTTTAGGATTTGTTGTTTTGGGTTGCGATATAAAACAAAACAATGCAAAAACACAAAAAAAAACCTCACTCCCCCCAACCCCTCCCTAGACAAAGTACAAAGAAAATCCAAACCAACACAAAACTGAAGATTCGCTGACCTCGCATCAGACCAAAAACCCATCAGGTCGAAATGAGCGAACATCCACCTGATAGAAAATGTGTGCACCCATCACATAGAATTTTACCCATCAGATGGAAAGTTCTCCCCATCAGACAAAAGTTTTATTTTCCCATCAGATAGAATTGTTTTCGATTTGATAAAAAAAAGTTCTGGCTGTCCAATCCATAGAGGCTGAATCACAAAGTTGGAGCATGTTTTTTGTATGCTTGCATGTTTTGTTCTGTCGGCGCCAACTAGTATTTTGTGCTGAGGAGTGTGAATCAGTCCGTTACGTAGCTAAATGGCAAAGGAAAACCAGATAAAGAAAATCCAGAGGATATAAAATCCAAAGGCAAAAATACAAAGGAAGAAAGTAATCCACGGAATAGCTTTATTTTTAGGTTACTATTTTATTAGTGAGGTAAGCCTGTATTTTGATGCAGTTGCTACGAAACTATAACAAAGTAATATAAAGAAGGAAATCTGCGCACAGCGTGGCCCTCCACAGTTCTGACTGCATACTTCCAGAGGTTTATTCTTCGTGTATTAAGGAAGTGAGTTCCCGGCAGTAATGATTGGGAGTGTACGAAGCCCGGTTACCCCCCCCCCCCCCCCCCCGTGCACTTTCAGGGGTACCAGACGGAGGGAAGCGCCGGTGGAAGGAAAGCGTCCGCTGTGCCTGCGCTACGCTTTCGAGCATCCACTCTAGCCACCGTACACATTTTTTTTATGGCAAATGGTTTGATTTTGGTTATATCCTTTACATTGCATTACAATTTTTAAAACATTCCCGTTATATACGGAAAACAAATCCCGTGACAAATTCAACTTTATACCAGAAATCCACTTTATTCTTGATTTCGATGGGTACGGTGTGGATCGATTTGATTTTCGACCCATTTTTTCCCTCATTTGTAAAATTATGAAGTTGTAGAAAGATAATCACTCCATGTAGGTGGGGGTTTTCTGACTGGCTACCCTCCCCTTTGATTGTAGAATATCCCTCCTCAGTTTTTTTCTTTCTAATCCGAAGTAGATTTACATAATTTCGCATTTGTTGATACGTGTTTAGTTTTGGTAAAGTACTGTTGTTCCATGTGCATTCCTGCAGTTTCGGTCACAATATATAACAGTCGTAAAAACATTTTGGGAAAAAAAAGGCCGGTGGGGAAAAGAAGTACGCTTAAAGATGTGCTTACGAAACGAGTACAAAACAAACCAAGAGAGTCGGGAGAGGCTTTGCCGTCAACCGTAGACGTGGTTTTTGGCATTCGCAGCTGTATTTTTTGGTACGCTACTCTACAGCGTGTTTTAAATGACACTCTTAGCATTAGTAACTAATAATGAAAGGTATTCTAATAACATGGGGAGAAAATCCCTTTATGTATAAGTAAAATTCCCACCAGACTGAATGAAAATCCTGCGCTCAGATAGAAAACAAATACCATCAGATTGGAAAAAAAAAACATTCTCGTCGGTAGTATTTCCCGGTCGGATGGGTCGTGCGTTATTTTCTACTGTATCTGCTGGATTTCGATATGACGTGCCTGAACCAAACAAAAGTTACGTTAATATTCAGCAGAGAAGCAATTACGGAAGCGAGGGGGGGGGGGATGACAATTATTCGGAAGCGGGGAATTATCGAGGGGAATGACAATTAATCGGAAATGGGGAATTTTTGGGGGCGGGGGGAATGACAATTATTCGGTAGCGAGGAATTATCGTGGGGGGATGACAATTATTCGGTAGCAGGGAATTTTCGTGGGGGGGGGGGAGGAATGACAATTAATCCCCAATAGCAAATCAGTCGGGAGGGTGGAACTGACAAACTATGGAGTCAGTGGGGGGTAGGGGTCATACTTCCCCAGCTGGAAACAAATAATAAATTATAAGTAATAAATACACAGAACTGCATTTTGGAATTGCAGGGCTTGCTAGCCACTGCTGCCAGTACAATCATAATGTAACATGAAGAAACCGACAAATAACAATGAGACTAATCCTCGGAAAGTGGCGTGTTTTTTTTAACCTAGTATTTTTTGCGGCATTTTCTGCCTTTATAAATCATTTTTGAACAAGGTTTTGTTTTTATGTTTCACTGTACAAGACCATAAACATACTAGTTCTTTCTAATGTAATTCAAGAACGGTAAAGAAGGGTATTCGGCTGCAAAATTCATTAATGAGTTATGCAATAGGTTTACGTCGATAGCACTCCATACATATATGAAACGTCATTTGGCTCATATTTCCGAACGTACGTATCTGACGACCGTTGGAACTGCTATCCAGCCATTCTTAGTCAACAAGCCTCGTCACATTTAATATCCGTTCTGCGTTCGAATCCGATTAGAGTAGGCACGAATTTTTTCAAACAACACCTGCATATTATGGTATTTTGTTGTTTAATTTGAAATCAGTCACACTTTTTTAATGAGGAAAAGGATTTAATTCGTAGATATCGGATGGAAATCACGTTTACAGTTTTTATTTATCTTTCATTCACCCAACCTTAAAATATTGCTATAAAGTACAAAAATATATTTTAGATAATTTTGCCTCTACACTTTGCTAGACAAGACGATTCTCTTTCATTAGAAACAAGATTGATACTATTCCGTTGGAAAATAACTGAGAAAAAGTGGAACTAAGATCGTAACTGAAATACGTTGTAGAAGCTAGCGCCATCTAGTAGTCAGAATTGAGATAACCAAAGGGGTTGCACTCCCTCTTAACCACTCACGTACAGTATTGGACCATGGCTAGTAAACTAACTGGCCGGATCTACAACGAATTAGAGGGGTATACAAAATGGACGCCACGACCGTCCCATTTCTTGAGGTCTGTTCGGGAATTGGTAAATCGTATCGGTGAATTTTTGTACGGTGAGTCGCGACATCTATTGGCATCTAGTGGCGGTTTTCAAAATATAATTTTAATTTTACGTAGATTTGCGTCACAGATTTTTATTATGTATTGAAGTGTTTTTAAATCGTTTTTAAGCTATCACTCAGCCACAGTTAAGCTATTTCTTTGCGCTTGGGGGAAAAAAAGCGACACGTTCGTGTATCCAGAAAGTGTTTCTAGGGAAGGAACGTTGGCATTTTTGTACGGACGATGTCGCCCTCGGTTGACAGAACGAGCATGGCCACTAAACTAACTGGCCCGACCTACAACGAATTAGACAGGGTATACAAAATGGACGCCACGACTATCCCATTTCTTGAGGTCTGTTCGGGAATTGGTAAATCGCATCGGTGAATATTTGTACGGAGAGGAGCGACATCTGTTGGCATCTAGTGGCGGTTATTAAAATGTAATTTTAATTTTACGTAGATTTGCGTGACACATTTTTATTATGTATTAAAATATTTTAAAATAGTTTTTAAGCTATCACTCAGCCACATTTAACCTATTTCTCTGCGCTTGGGAAAAAATAAAGCGACACGTTCGTGTATCCAGAAAGTGTTGCAAGGGAAGGAACGTTGCAGTTTTGTACGAACGGTGTCGCCCTCGGTTGACAGAAAGAGGCAATCGTGGCTTAAGTAGCGTTTTCGGCGGCCATATTTCCCAACCTAGTGGCGTATGCTATTTTTCATTCAAGATCCGGCCAGTACTGTAGATAGCCCTGATTGGACAATGAAATTTAGACAGAAAAATGTTAGCTTCTCTGCTAAGCTCCTGTATGGATTACTTCCTCCAGGGCATGAATGGCTGCGACAGTTCGATTGTTTTAAGGCATTGGTTTCAGAAATGTCGAATATGCATATTTCATGTTGCAGGTTGGATAATCATACACTGTTACGACGAATAATTACAACATTAAGTCTGTTTTAGCTGTTGGACACTGTAGGATGACGAGTCCACTTCTCGCGTACGGGTACACAAATTCGAAATACGTAACGACTTGCAGACTGAGTTTTAATATTTAGTCTTGATAGGACAAGGCTTTGTGCGCTTTAAACATTGGCGTAAACTGAGTGGCGTAACTCAATGCTGCAGGGCCTGCAGTCGCAGGGGGGCGCAGAGGAACAGGGGGCGCAGATGAAATGGAGGAAAACAATATACGTTTTATGGAAATATAAACAAAACTATTACTGAAACAGATTATTTAATATTTACATAAATTTTATCCAAAATATATTACCAATTTAAAGTATGGGTTCTAAATTTCAATAAAATATAAAGGTAAGACCTTACGTTTATAGTAAACTGAAGCTTTCAGCTTAACTTAACGAATGTATGGAAAGTATCGGGTGTGTTGCGCAGCCAGTATCATAAAATGTTTAAATAAGTGTATGTTAATTAGGTGTCTTAGTAACAGAGGATATTGTGGTTGATGGTGCACCATACGAATACGCTTGTTTCAATGAATTGTAAGAACTCATCGCATGGTTTGAATGGTCTGCGGCCTTGCAGTGCTGGAAACACCGGTTCTCGTCAGATCACCGAAGTTAAGCAGCATTGGCCCCGATTGGTACTTGGGTGGGTGACCTCCTGAGAATCCATTCCGGGTGTTGCAGACATAGGGCCTTAGGGCTTCGTCGGGCAGATGACCGGGTGCGGTTAACGCTCGCTAAAATCCTTTGACCCTTTTTGGTTTGAATGACTTGACCTTGACTGAGCTGCTAACAAAAATACGCCAACTTCAGCGTAGCTAAGTAACTGGATGGATGCTTGATATAGCTTGAATCGTTATTATCTGTGTATATAAATACACCAAACTGTAGGCGATGTTTGGTACACGGGGCGACGACATTGTGACGCCCCATCCAAGCGCGGAATATTAATACAATAGGGAGTGCATGTTCATTCTTTACACAGTAGCAACAATAAACGGCGAGCAAGCCCCCAAGAGCAGCATATTAACGCAATACGGCGCGCATGTTCATTCTTTTTCACGGCATCGCTGAAAAAGAGGAAGCATGTTCATTTTTGGCTCAGTATAGCAATGTAAAAAAAAAGTGAGTGTGTTCATTCTTTGCACGGTAGTAATGAAAAAGGGCCAGCAATGTGAAGGGTAATGTTGATTAACAGTCAGTTATAAAACGAAATATTATGATGAGTATTGTTGATGGAAAGCTCTGGGCAATCCAACGCTGGACCCTAACAGAAACAAAAGCCAATGCAACAACAAATGGGACATGCTTTCTCGTGCTAGAGATCCCAGCTAGTTAAAACTTAAGTGAATGTAGCGGTTGCGATAGCCATTTAGCTTTCCGACAAAATGCCCCCTGAAAGAAAGCATGGATGAGAATTGGAAGGCGCTGCACAACCGTACAAAACATCTAGAAACGCGCTAGCACTTCGCCCATAAAGTTAGTTACAGATAGTTAATATTATCATATCAAAAACCAAAACTGGTAAAAGGAGCCGCCAAGTTCCGAATGGTTCGGCCCTTCAAAGGAGTGAAATCACCAAACCATTCGCCAAGTTAATCGCACCGCTTAATAATTCGAAGGTTAAATGAAAACTAGAACATTGCTACTTTCGGTAGCAATGTTCAAGTTTTCATTTAACGTCCAAAGTAATATTCGGTGCGATCAAGTTGGCTTATGTTTTGGTGTGTTGATATCACTCCTTTGAAGGGCCGAACCATTCGGAACTTGGCGGCCCCTTTTACCAGTTTCGGTTTTTGATATAATATCACTCTTTTTTTTTTTTAATTGTGTATTTACTCAACTCCACTACCGTGCAGATTTGTAATAAAGTGCCACGTCAACAAGAAATTGGTTTTCAACACTTTGCTACTACTTTTTGCCTACAGGCCGAACCATTCTCAACTAGTCACCTCTTTATATCGGTTTTTGGTTTGGTTTTAATTTTGTTGTAATTTGTTTTATTTCGGTAGTTTTGGTGTGTTGATATCACTCCTTTGAAGGGCCGAACCACTCTCAACTTGATGGCCGCTTTACCAGTTTTTGGCTTTGTTTATTTTGCTTTGTTTTTACACTTGGTTTATCTTTCGTAAATTGGACGTGAATACAATTTGTTTGGCAACGTTGTTTAAATTTATCGTGATACACTAATGTGTGTCTAGGCACGCACGTCATTATACACGTTGTCATTGTCCGAACTTCGGCTGTCCAATGAGAGACGATCCCGACAATACTAACAATGGTTATAACAATATTTTCGTAATTACGCGCCCTCCCACGCCATCCCCGTTACGCCCACACGCTTAAAACCATAAAAGGTACGCAGTTCGTATTGTACTGCACCCATTCATCCAATTTCATAGCTGGAAGCCTACCCTTTACCTCGGTATCGATGAATAATTACCCTATGAGATTTAACATGGGGATGAGCGGACTAGCTAGCTAGGTAGTAACTAGTAACATATTTTCAACGTTATTGAGGGTCAGAATTTGCATTGAAAGCAGTTTAGCTCCCATTCCTACACGAGTCAATTTTTATCAGGTGGGTCATTGCTCTCGATTTCAACACAATTTAAGCTTTGGTACCGCATTATTATTTTCCTCCAAGTGCATGAAATGTTCCCAACTGTGCCTCAAGATATAAGACACTGACGCTATGGCGTCGCGCTACAATGGTTTACAACCTCAAAAGTTGAATTGATGTGATGCGATTAACTTGGCGAATGTTTTGGTGTGTTGATATCACTCCTTTGAAGGGCCGAACCATGCGGAACTTGGCGGCCCCTTTTACCAGTTTTGGTTTTTGATATGATTAAATATTACGTTAACGTTAGCGTCTTTTACACCAGCTGATTACCAGATTACCAGAAAGCTGGGGGAAAGTGCAGATCTGCGGCGTTCTGCTGATTTAATGCTACAGATTAGATTCTTTAAACCATTACAGTTATCGTAATAAACAGTTAAATACTAGTACGTCCTTGTTGTAATGCTGATAATATTTTAATTTGACAGCAAGCTAGAAAAATAAATTTAAAAGTAAAGAAATAAAAGAAAGACAAAAAGAATTTTAAACGCAACCACAAGCTAGAAATGCAAGTTGTATACGTGTAAGTAAACATTAAATTAAAATATTAAAATATTAAAATACAGCTTTGATTTGTCATAAAATGATTTGTGGGTCCCTGGGTGTGGGGCGCACACTGGAATTTTGTAGGGGGGCGCAGCGTGACATAGTCACGCCGTAGTAATGCACTTTTGTCCTTCGTGGGTGTAAGCAAGAAAAGTGTTAATGGGAACTAACACTGGGAACTAACATTCACCGACAAAATGCAATCTGCAAATGAAAATACCGGAAACATTGGGCTTAGTTTTCTTAACCAGCGGCGGAATCACTGACGGAGGGGGGGGGGGGGGGAGGAGGTTGGGGGCAATCCCCGCCTCAAACCAACCAAAAATAAAAAAGGGGTTGGGGCTTGCATATTCGTTGAAGTCAAATTCACAACACGCAAGTTGATAAGTTTTTGAGCCCCGACCGTTTGACCTGCTGTGGGACTTAGCCATTTTTTCAGAGTTTGGAATCTTTTTGTGCGACGTTGAATTGTCCCATGTTTTGTGACCCAATTGGCGAGAAACGTTCAGTTCCAAACTTTAACTTTGATTCCTAAGCCGACGATATATACTGACGCAACCTCTTAAAGGGAGGGGGCACGGAATACAAGGTCACAAAAACATCAGCAAGGTCGGTATTCGTTCAACCAGATCAGCTTACAGTTTCTTAATAATGTAAATTTTCAATTCAACTTCATTCAACGTACAGTTAGAACTAGCGCGGTATCTGATCGCTTCGAACCTCTAACTTTCGTTTTTGATTGATGAAAATAATCAACTCATGAGCTTCATTTCACCAGGGACGTAAAGGTTTGGGTTAACCCAGACCTTTACGTCCCTGATTTCATCGCGCGTCCCGTTATGGAGGGAGTTGAGTGGGGAGGGGAGGGGTTTCGCGTGGGGAGAATAAACATTGTAAAACCTCTACTAATCACAACTGCCGGCAACACACTGCCAGAAAATGAAACTCCGGATGTGGTTAGACTAAAGTAGGAAGAAAAAAAAACCGCGAAAAAAAAGGCCACGGAAATAACCGATGGAAAATGTTTACTGTTTTTTTTTTTTAGTAGGTTGGGTTGGGAGAGGGGAGGCGGGATTGAGGCTTAATGGCGCGTCGACAACAAGGTCATTAGTGCCAACCTCAGTCACAGTGCAGTAGTCGGGGCTACTACTGCACCACGCATTAGAGACACTAATCAAACCTAGGTTAGGTAAGAAATTTTACTAGGAGACAAGTGTTTTCTTTCATCTATTTTCCTCGGATTGTTTTCCTTTGGCTATTTCCTGCGGATATCTCCGACGTTTTTTTTTTTTTTAATTTCGCAGCATTTCGTCCACTGGCTGTCGACTGTCCATTCCTTTTTCCCTGGACTTTCGTTCTGCAGAAATCATTCACTTTATTTATTTTTTCTTTCAGTGGCTGATTTTTCTAGGTTTCTTTTCCCTATAGGCTTTCCACGGCTTTTTTTATTCCTAAATTCAACGTTTCTTGAATGCATTTCTCATGCATCCCTCAAACTGCGCGTGGCCACGAAAGTGGCCAAGCATTCCCGTTTTGTACTGCAAAGGCCACGATAGTGGCCCTGTTTGATAGCTGGCACTCGATTGGTTCTAACACCACTGACGTATGGTATTTTTCGTTGTAAACTCTTTGCTGATTAGCTGTGAACACCCACAGGGTTGATGACGTCACATAAATCGACCAAATAAGCCAATCCCAGTCATCTTCTTTGTTTTGAAGTTGAGCGGCAATCGGCAAAAGTTTGGTTTGGGAAATCCCAACACGCTGCGTCGTCGCACGTGGTTTCGTGACTTTTCCCAAAGTTTTTACCGAGTTTATTATTGTAAACAACAATGTAAAAGGTGGCTGCATCGTTCGGGGGTGAGTTTGGAAATTGTTTTAGACTACAGAGTGTCAACAGAAAGTAAAAACGTGCATTGTCTTTCCGTTTGTTTACCTGATCGTATTTGCGGCCGGCCGCCGAACCAAAACAAATGTCGGACTTGCCACACCCGTAAACAAGTGCTTTGAACGTAACTTCAGCAACGCATAATAGTAATTTTGAAGATGGGGAATGTTCAGACTTTGATTTTAATTTAGAAAATGATAATGATAGTGCATTTTAGGTGTCAACAGATAATGAAAATTCCGTTGTTGACATGTCTGATCTTGAAGCATACAGTGAAGCCGACTCTAAACGTGATTTCGGCAGCGCTGCAGCAAAGCCGTTTGCTATTCAAAGTAACACGTTTTATTCTCTAAGAAATCAAATGTAGACAGTTTTAGATATTTGTAGGTCCAGTGTTACGCACCCTAGTGCTCAGACCAGTGCTAAGCGTATAAAAAGAAATAGCAGAGTTTTGCATCGTCATCTTTTTCACGTAAGTGGTATAAAATATTCGCCATGCACACACGTGCTTTTAGGCTGCGTGTCAGGCAGCAAAAACTTCGTATAGTCCCAGTGTCAGTAGAAATTTATTTTGGATAAAAGTGTCAGTGCCACAATTTTGGATACGCTATGCAAGTTTTGGATGCCACAGCGAAGGTAGGAAAATTCTGCTCCGTTTTTTTTACCGTAGTGTTATAATTTTTCTTATTACGTTGCTTACATTTTATTGTAGGCCGTGGCTATTGTGTGTGTGTGTGTGTGTGGGGGGGGGGGCAGTATAGGTGCCCTAAAAGATACATCATATAATAAAAAAAAAAACAATAGGCAACGTAGTACAATTATTGTATGTACTGCAGCTTTTGCTGAACTGTGCCAAATAACGATTATTACTGGGTCTATTATTATTATTATTATTATTATTATTATTATTATTCAACTTATTATTACTACTATTATGAAATTAGATTATACATTATAACTTCACAATACATGGGCCAGTTAGCAGAGATTCATGATTGGGCTTTGCTGCCGGGCGTTACTAAGCAGGGTTATTTGGCTTTCCTGCAAAGCTGCTGCTTATGAAAACTAATCAACAGGTTACAAAAAAAAGCGTAATCTTCTAAAAACATGTCTGTGGTGCAAACAAATTTTTGTGTGTGCTAATAATACACTACTTAGCACTTACAAACAGTAACATAAACAGTTTATGCAACAATAATTTTGTATTAGACCTGCTCAGGTGATCGTTATAAAATGGACTTTTGCAACAATAGGTAGTGCAACAATATTTTTTTTCCATTTTTTTTATTCACAAAATTGATTGCGCTATCAGTTAGCCTAGCGTCTCTACTTTCCAAAACTGTATAACATGTTGAATTTCGTTAGATAGTTTGGGAACTATCAATATTTCACTGCGAGCATAACTTTCCTAGCAAAACACTGCACAGTTCAGCTACAGCTGTGTTATTCCATGCACAGTTCTAGGGTTAAAATAAAACCGCAAAATTGACTTTCAAATCGACTTTAAAATAAAATCAATTTTAAAACTGTAGCTCTATTTATATTTTTAACTAAATGGAGTAATATTTTAAAGCCAATTGAATACTTTACAGATAGGTTTTGTCACGCATAATGCTACTTTTTTCCTGAAACTGTAAACAAGCCACCACATTTTCTTGGTCTATCCAGATTTCATGAATAGAGATTTGCAGTTTGTGAGATTGACTGACTTCATTCTGTGTTCAACAAATTTAATTTTTTTTCAGTTGCAATAGCATACACAGTATTGTATTTATTTTGCGGTTATTAATATTCATTTATTGAATTTACTACAACTTCGTAATATTTAAGAAATTCCCATAACCAGGCATGATTAATCGATAAAGACTTGTAGTTGCCCCTTCTCAACTGTCTAAATTTCATTGTCCAATACTGTACCTGGCTTTCCTTTCACACAGAAAAAGCTCCTCAAAACTAAACTTAAAAAGCACGTAAATTCTGGACGATAATCCGGCCGTAACATGAGGCTTTCCCTTCTTGTAAACCAGTGTTCAACTTCATCATAACCCTTCACTCGAGTTAACGGAGTTAATAAAAAAGTAGTATTTATTTCGTACTTTGCTACGATACACTTAAGTATGTATACGATCCTGCTTAATGGCAGAGGTAGTCGCCGTGAGTTTAATAACCCCCACCCCTACCCATTGTGGGTCAGATTGGGAGGGGTCGGATCTCCCCGGGAAAATATACTGCAGTGGCCTCTGGGCACTTCGCGGGGAAGGGTGGGCGTGAATTGCCTGAAGCTAGAGTTTGAAATCTGCGTAAATGTAAAACGTTTTCCTAAAAATTATGAGATTCATTTCAAATTTTACGAAAAAATATTTTTATTTCTAAATAAGGGTTTCCTGTAGTCGGAAGGGGGGGGAGGAATCCGGGGCAAAGCCCTGTAAGCTAGCATGTTGTCTTGAAAAGTTGAATAGGAAACGTTTTCCTGCAACTTCATGGTGCAATTTTCGTACGAATTCATTTCACATATTTCAAATAACATTTTGTTGATACGGTGCCCTCCTACCGTTAGTGGGGGGGTGGGGGGGGGGAGGGGCTCATAATCGGAGCCCTGTAAGGTAGAAAGAAATCAAAGTGAATCTGAAACGTTTCCCTGCAACCTCGAGTTAGCAACCTCGGATGTATTTTCATCACAAATTTTCGTTTCCATGGAAGTTTGTCACGCTCCCAGCCGAAGCCATTGCGCAGTATTTCCATGAAAACTGTTTAATTATTGCCATCATTCAGTCACTTGGAAAGCAAAGTTTAATAAGCGGTGTTTTCTACCCCTTCGTTTTCGCAGCATTGCTGTAAAATTAAACGGTCTCTGATTGTTCTGGTTGTTTCCCTTCTCGCCTCGCATGCCTCTGGCAGTTCAGGGCAAGGGGAGTAAAAAGGGCTTTCGTACAGAGTTGCTAAAACTAACAAGATGCACTAACACTGCATTAGTAATTCGACGTGTCGTATGGTAGAATAAAAAAATCTGTAATTGACGTATGAAGTTGGAACGGCAGACATACCAACAGGACACTATTAAAAAATCTGAATGCATGGTGTACTGAAGAATATCTACTACATTGCACATTATATTAAAAAAAATTGTCTCGTAACTTTTGCTGCTACGGTACGGCAAATGAGCCAGAATCTTGTGTGCGACGAAGCAATCACTGACCACATAAGTTTTCATCGGACGCTGATATTGGTTTTCTTACAAAAAAAGAAAATGAAAGCTTCGTTGTTTTACAGTTTCCCGTACCCGTTGTTCTTGTTCATCAGACTTTTACATTTTTTAAATCTTCGAACACCATATTTCATACATTCAGCAGGTAATTTGGTGGGGGGGGGGGAGTAGGAGAAATCATATTGCGCTGAAGGTACGTCAGGTTGACTACTTTAAATTTATTTTCACTTTTTAGGTGTATTAACAAAAGTTAAAATATTCACACGAAAATTGTGACAAAGTCCACATTGAATATAACACTGCAATTTCATGTGGCCAATTTTTGTTAGGCTACTCAATACAAAGTACTTATTTTACTAGCGTTTTATAATTATCTTTATTATTATTTGTTATTTTAAATCTGTGGTTAAAACTAATGTCAAACCAATAAAACTTACGTGAGTCTTCCTGTTACGGATTTTTAAAAAATCTGAAAGTCAGAGGCCATTAGGAATATCCCGCCCTTCCCTCCCTCTGGCCAGTCCGCCACTGTGAAAACAGGACATCATTCGCTTTGCTCACTCGTTCAATAGGAAACAACACCACAAATACGCGTAATAAAATACTGTAATATATCGCACCCGAAAAGCAGCGAGGATGGCGTAGTAATTAACAGCAAAGGTCTTATACGAGCATCGCATTCATTGTAACGTCCAGATTCAATCATAGAAATTTGGTGTACCATCCAGATCACCGCAAAGGTAAGTGATGACTCACTTTGCGTTTGTTCTGCGCCATCCGAGATACGCCACGCGACGTACACGATAGCCTCTAACCGACCGCAATGTTGAAGAGCTGATTTGCCGAAATGCGCAGTTACACGCCGCAATTTTTCGTATGATGGGCGTTGGACGCACACCTTTACGCTGAGGAAGCGCTGACGTCAGCTACTGATCGTGTACTATTTGACGACGGTTTTTCGCTCAGAGACCTTTTTAGAGGTTAGCGAACTAAAACCGGCCTAACTAAAATAATTAGAGCATAATACCTTGTGTCCTGGCGCACTGCAACTCACCCACCCGCATACTTGAATTTCGTCGGATCAGAATTGAACAAATGTGTCTGGTTTTTGAGGAGATATCGCTGACGTGAACGGGCTACCCCCGTTTTTTGGCTACAACAACATTAATTCGACGTGTGACACGTCGAATTAAAAAACTGAGTTGGAATGTGGTGTCAATGGTGTCCATAGGGAAGTTTGGTAAGAAACAACTCATCACTTGTTTTTTATGGGGGCAGGGGCCTCGGGGGGGGGGGGGGTAACTATACCAAAACCTAAGGCAACCTGTAGTGCCGTATTAGGTGATATTTGGTATTGTGTGGGGGGATGGGCACCTTTACGTTAGCTCATCACTGCCAGGATTTAAAAAGCACCAGTAAAGTAGACACCAGCAAAATCTGTATTTAACAAAACTTAATAAGGCTTTCTGCTAAGTTTATGTCGTTTGAACTTGCTATATCAAACAACTAGAAAAAAAAATGTGCAATTGGCAATTAGATTTACTCATAGTCCTTCGTACATAAGCCATCATGCCATGATTTTAACTAAAGCAGAAACATCAACTAAATATGTAAGCTACTCCATGAAAATCTGGTATAGTAGACAAAATCAAAAACTGAGTTCGCCGTTTGACTAAATAGTATCCCTCTTTAAAAAAATGTTCTGCATCTGGCAGAGGAGGGGCCTCCCCTACTGCCCACATTTGCGCACACCAGTTCATCATTCAATACGCTAAAGGTCCAATATGGACTTACGCCTATGCCCTGGGCCTGTTTATGCAAATTGTTTGTAAACTGAAATCCATTAATTTAATTTGCAAAGAAAATTTCTAAAACAATCCCGGATTTTTGTCACAATTAAGTCGTACGAAACTTGCCAACCTGAAGAATAACTAAGAAAAACCACCGAAATTTGCTTAACAATTTGTTGTAGACATGCTCATTGGGAGCCAGAAATAGGCACTAAAATAGTGTTAAATCTTTCAGCTTCTGGCTCTCTGCTCTGGACCCCACTTGGGGAGCTTACAGCGCTCCTCGCACCCCCAGAGGTGATTTTTCCGGACCCTTTCTTAAGTACTTTTCTGGCTGCACTACTGTAATTTGCCAGTTGGCAAAATCGTAAGAAGAGTTTACAAAATGGTGCTTCGTCCCCCCCCCCTCCCCCACAACCAAGTGCCCATCGCTACGGCTCTGCAAGAATGGAGCATTTTTCTTTCTTCGCTCCTGTATTTTTCTTTCTTCGTCGTTAGCTAATTACTCCTGTCGCTAATCATACGGACCTTGGTATCACTGTTGACAGTTCTCTTAATTTCAATCTTCACACTGAAAATGTCATCTCTAAAGTTTTCAGGAAGGCACATTTCATTCTTAGGGGATTCTCTGATCTTACTCCTTCCCTGTTTACTGTCTTATTCAAAACTTTCCTTCTTCCACTTTTTGATTATTGCTCTCAAATCTGCCGCCCTTACAATCTTTACTCATTGAACCGCCTTGAAAATTGTCAGCGGCGCCTTACTAAATGGTGTCCCACCATTCGTTCTTTGTCCTACCCCGACCGCCTACGTAGGCTTCAACTTACTACCATTCAAAACCGTTTTCATCGTGGGGACATGATCCTTACTTACCAAATTACTCATAACCTCCTTAACGTTAACTCTGATCTTTTTTTTTCACCGAATTTCAATTATACTCGTGGCCATCCTTTTCGCATCTGTGGTACTGTGTCCCGTACTAAACTTCGCTACCAGTTCTTTACGGAAAGGGTTGTCCATGCCTGGAATGCCCTTCCCTCTAATGTTGCTTGTGCCCCATCTCTTAATGCTTTCAAATCTCGTTTCGATGTGTTTGTTCGTTAATTGTTGATGTTTTGTTTGGGTGGGTGGGTGGGTGCTTCGTGT
>JAHWFP010164161.1:19266-31558 GCA_023313725.1 Lithobius niger
CCTAACTTGGTGGAGGAATACTTCACACACGTAAAATTTTCCTGCTTTACTATTTTGTAGATTTTTAGGCGCAATTTTTTGGGCAACTGGGACCTTGACTTGGCATTGTCAAGATTAGTTCTACAAAATATATCGAAGCAAACTTGGCATTGTCAGGAGGAGCAGTGGTGCATTGTTTGTTGATGTGTCCGCTTTTATTGTGGCGCAGTGTCGATTTAAAAAATGGACCATCGAAAGATGAAATACAGTGAAATCTCTTGCTCAGTTTTATCCCAAACGATTAAAATTATTATTGTGAAAATTTCCACATTTTAAATCATCATGTTCCAATTTGTAAAAACTGGAACATCAAAAGATGAAAAAATTATGAAACACGCAATTTTGTGTTAGCTTTTAAGCTAACACATTTTAAATCGACATGCTCAGTTTTCATTTTTTTCTTCGTAAAGTTGGAAGTTTCGTCGCAACTTAGGGACAGTTTTATCTGCAAAGTCAGGAATTTAGGGTAACTTTCGCCCTAAATTTCAGACCTTAGGGTAACTTCTCTGCTTTCATCCGGAAACTTGTGGACACTAACCTACTTGTCAATGACATACTGATGCCGTGGTGAAGTATGTTTTATTACCATCATTCAGGAAAGCAAAGTTTAATATGAGGTGTTTTTTAGCCCTTAGTTAGAAATAAAAAAATAATTAACAACTGAGTTGGCCATTTTATTTTCAAGTATGCTCTTTTTCGGTTAGCATACCGCCACCACGATTTGAAAATCTTGTGTTAAATGCAGAAATGTTGATTAAAGCTTGCCAAAATAAACCCTCTTCACATGCCGGGGGGGGGGGGGGGGGGGGCGAAAGAAAAGGGCGGAGGCAAAAGACAAGTTAACAGAAAAAAGGCTACTAAAATATAAAACGGTGGATTAAATTTTTCCTACTCAGTTTTTAATTGTAAGTTTTATTTTTTAAACTAAGGGGTAAAAAACACATCGTACTAACCTTTGCTTTCCAACTGACTGAATGTTAGTAACAATTTTAAACCTGCATTCGTGGGAATACTTCACCGTTGCTTTCGCTGGACGCGACAAACATCCAAAGTACTGTATCGTAGGTGCGTACGGGAATTTGTGGTGGAAATAATTCGAGTTAGCCTACTTTAAATCTTCTCCGACGAGGGGGGGGGGGAGCCCGATATTGGAATCCTGCCCTGTTTTATTTAAAGAAGCACATGGTCTGTAGGCATGGGGGAATTATTAAAACCACGGCGACTTCTATAACATTAAAAAGGATCGTACACATCTGAAGGCACGGAATGCCAACTTGGAACTTGTAGCATAATAGTACACACTAGCATTTTATTGACTCCGTTAACTCGAGTAAAGGGTTATGATGAAGTTGAACACTGGTTTAGAAGAATGGAAAGCCTCATATTACGGCCGAATTATCGTCCAGAATTTACGTGCTTTATTAATACAGTTTCGATTGTAAATAAACAGCCGTAGATTGCACCGAGTAGGCTATCGTGCTGCTGCGTTGTGACATTATGGACCTTAATGCAGCAAAACGGCAAAAGAAATAAAAAAAATCACACTTGCTATACTGGGACGTGACACATACCAGATCCCCATCGACAGGTAAATCATAGATTTAAAGCACTCCTTCGTTTTAAATTAAACGAACCAAAGGTTGACTAAGCTAAAAACCGCGCCGAAGAGTGAAGCCCTAACCAGACTGGCTGCTTGCGGCTGCACGCCGACGTAGTATGGTGTAAAAACGACTTCAATATTCGTCCTTAACGCAACGCCAACCACACGATTGCTGCAATATTGACCTTGTAGGCACGTAGTTACGCATAGCTTCGCACGAAATTTTCTTCTGTCTGGAGAGGCCTTGAGTCCGCCATGTAGAAACGCAACGCCACAGCGGAGGGTTCCGGGCCAGTTGTGGACGAGTCCGAGTGGACGGGGCTTTTTCGTCTCGGATGACGTTTTAGGCGCGCTTGATAGGGGTTCGGGCGCGATAGCTTGTTGTGGGACGGACCCGCTTGTTGAGGGAGGTTGGTAGGCCTGGATTAGAAGACGTGCCAGCAAATTGTAGGCGTTGTTATTGAACAGTTTATGGCTAAATCGTTTGCATATGAAGGGTTGTAGGTCCTTGACTAAAAATATTTGCCAATTACGTTTCTGTATGAAAAAAAGTTGAACCGGAAATCGCCCAGCTTATTTCAGGTTTAGACAACAAGCACGGAAAACGGAATTCTATCTATTGTTGGGCTATTGGCAAACCACTTTAAAAAAATGGCGGCTACTTTACAATTCTTCGGGAAGGCATCCTAGGATTCTATGCATATTGGCAATTCGTAGAAGTTATGTGGCTCCTGTTAATCAGGTAATTATTGTATAATCGATTATTTAGTGTAACAGTTTGTTGTAGTATAATCAATTCGACAAACGTAAGTAAGTAAGTAAAGATATTTATTTTAGGGATCGACCGGGTAACAAAAAACTGAGTCCGAGTAATTATGAATACCCACCGGGTCGAGTCCGGGTAGTAAAACCGGGTCGTAGATTTTCAATTTTTGCTTTATGTCTAATATGCAGCTTTTTTTACTTTGTTTTCGTTCTTTTTTTTTTTTTTTTGCTTTCACTCATTTTCATTTTGCTTTCGTCCAGTTTTGTATTGCGCATAGTATAACGATGAACGAAAACAAATAAAAGGACGAAAACAAATAAAAGGACGAAACCAACTTAAAAAAAACTGTAAAATACCAACAATTCATTCTTCCAAATTTTTTAATTATAAACTTTACGTTATTAAATAAAGTGAAGTCAAAAATTAAATTGACCAGCAATTCTTTGTTCCAAATTTTTTAATAATATAGTGAAATGAAAAATAAAATGCATTTTGGTTTCTTTGTCTCCCAATATGCCTTTGTTGGCTTTAACCCTTTAAGCAACGATGTGGCCGAAGTGGAGTAACGACGTATATATACGTCGAAACTTTTATTGGGAAGTGCGGGTCGAAAAATACAATTTTCGGCCAAAATATCGAGAATATGAGAAAAGCTGAAATTCGCTACCCGATAAGTTGTGCATCGATTTCTGTAAACAAAACGTTGTTAACGATGTCTATACTTTTATAAAAAGCACTTTAGTTGAGTGCAGTCTCACTAAAAACTGCAAAAATGTGGTGTTCATTCCTTTTTCCGTAGTTCAAGAACAAAAAAAACTGTTCATTTTCGACAGCGGCAGCGATCGAATCATTTGACTGGGTGCCGCCATCTTGGGTTTACTGAAAGCTGGAATTCCCCTCTATCCGGGCCTCTCAACATATTTCCTCGATGCCCGTTTGGCATTGGCCAATCCGATGGGATGTAAGATGCTCTTTCTGGCAGTCTCGAGCTGCCTTTCCAAAGCAATTGGAAAATCGCGTTCCCTCATTGGCCAGTTGGCACCATGTGACTGATTTGGCGGGCTCTCATTGGCTGACGGGTGATTTCACAATGGCTACCATGGCGCACTTCGGATTTCACGTGAGCGCTTATGTTCAGTTCGTTGTCGAAAATCACAAGAAAGATGATGTTTCACAACATTAAAAATTTAAAACAGCAGCTGCGATGTACAACTAAAATGGAAAATAAGACTATAAACCTTCACACTATCGCTTATCAGCTGGGAACAACGATTTTTAGCCTAACTATCGCCAACTTAAAGACGCATTTTCTCAACACACAGATTTTCAATTTTATTCGTTTACAGCCCTTAATTTAAAAAAATTGTTTCTCCGAAAACATTAAAGCAATTTATCTGATTTGTTCTGTGCACATTAATGAATATCTATTGCGTGCAAGTAGTTGTAGAGGGATCCAGAAGGTATAATTGAAGCTATGAAAATAAAAATAATTTGTTAAACAAATAATGATTACCCTGTTTGTACTCGGTCGAATTTTTACCGAGTCCGAGCCGGGTCAAAAATAGCATTACCCGGTACCGGGTCGGGTATTTACCCAGACTCGGTCGAACCCTAATTTATTTCCATAACGAGGAAAATGGAAAACGGGAAGGGACTGTTAGGTTCCGCTAACACCTGTCCAACATTAAAAGGATAATACTCATACATTAGATAAAAGAGAACTAAGATACATACAACCAATTATATGACTTAAAGGAGCAACATGTGAGACAACGGGATAGAGCATACTAGGTGCGTAGCTAACGGAATAAAGGCAGAATTATAAATTCATTCCACGATCATTTTCGATAGTAAAATAAACAATAGAGGGAACAAGTTTACTTTACGCGGCTTATGGGAAGAATAAGGGCTCCTCACCGATTGATCTCTCGTTGGGCTAGAATGACGTAAAATGATCAACTGAACAACATTTTCGCATAAAATCTTTGAGGCAAAGGCTTCGTTAGGCAGTCAGAAATTATTGAAAGCCGCACTCTTTGCGCTGACGGACGAGAGGCTGTTTTCTTCCCATGTTCTCAGCTGATATTTTTTTCCCGTAAACAGTTCAGATAGGTGGGTTGTTATTGTCAGTTTCGTGTGGTTTTGTTGTTATTGTCGGTTAGGTTAGGAACCGGCTTCGGCATTTTACTTGAGGTAATGAACTGGTTGGGGTTTGGCGTTTTACTTGCCGGACTTTGGCCCAGTTTCATGCTTTCTGGCGCGGTGCTAACTTTGGACCTTCACCACGGCCAAACGGTGCGTTTGCCCCAAAAATGGAAGAGGAAAACATTACTCAGCAGGTAATTCTTAGTCCATTAAAAAAATCGGACGAGAGCCCGTTTTCTTCCCATGTTCCCTTTACGCGCAAGGCCCGAAATTCGAAAAAAGAGAAAAAAACCTACCTTTAATTTTCACGGAAGGCACTACAAATTGATCTCAAATTGCGGAAACTCGTTAAATCATCATTAACATAACCTAACCAATTAACTGCCCAGTATGGAATGCCAACACCAACCAGTTAACTACCTCATCATGAAATGCAAAACCCCAAACTTACCTAACCTAACCTAACTGACAATAACAACAAAACCACACAAAACCACACGAAACTGACAATTACAACCCGCCTATCGGCACCACCCAATAGAGAGCTTTGTCTTTTCGTCTATGAAAATAATAATGTTGCGTTTTTTTTTGCATAAGCAGTTTATGTATTTTTTTTATGAAATTCTTGTTTGTTTTTGCTACCCCACCTAGAATTTGGTTAGTCTAGTGTAACTCAAAGGTGAGGACACTTTTCTGGGGCCGAAAGGGGGCGTTATGTCGCATCTAGCAGTTACTCTGATCCTATCGCCTCTGTTTACCCATTACTTTTCCTTTATTAATATTTTGTTGTGTTTTCTTCTTGTTTAATCTGTATCTTTTGTTCTTTTCATGTGATGGGTTTATGCTAGCTTTTGTTTCTACTGTAAGTTCTATCCCTCGGATGGCTTGGGATGTTCCTGTGGTCTCGTAGACGTCATGATCGACGTCATTTCTGTGTCGCTGATGATGATGTCTGGTTGTCTGCTGGCACTGCCAGCAACTGCTGCTGCTGATAAACCCCACCGTGACTTCCTTGATTTGATTGTCCCACTGGCTCTAACCCAGTTGGTTGATTTCCCAACGCGAGGACACAACATCCTCGATCTTGTTTTCTATGACAGTGATCGTCTTATTTTCGACCTGCATGGCATTGAGCATCTTGGCAACAGTGATCACTGCATGATTGTCTTCACGATCAATGCGATTTTTTCTTGCGCCCCCAAGTCTGTTCCCCAACTGGGCAAGATAGACTTTGCGCTGCTTAAAAGCCACCCCGCAAACATTGATTGGAATGCACGGCTCTCCTCATATAGCCAAAATGTGGACAGTGTCTGGAACGGTTTTCATAACTTGCTCAAACGAATTGTTGACCAATGTCGCTCTCGGAGCTGGAAACAACACATTAAAAATCAAGATTGTCGGTCACAATCAAAATTAAATATGTTACCAAATTACATCCGTAATGTAGGCAAAAAAAAAACTTAGGCTATGGCATCAACTTAGGGATGTAAAGTCTCCATCGGACTTAGCATCTTATAATGAGTGTCGTTCGCAATATTCGGCTGCGGTTGACGACTGGCTCAATCGTAAAGAGACTGATGTACTTCAAGAGGGAAATTTAGCTGCCCTCTTTCGCTTTTATCGGGCGAAAACCCACACCTCACGTGCTTTACCACCCTTACTGTCTGGGGGTGTTTTCGTTTCTTCTGACTCTGATAAAGCAGAACTTTTAAACGATCTTTTTGCCTCTAATGCTGTAATTGATAACCATTTTATCCCATTGCCATTTGATTCGCTCCTTTTGGAGTCTACGGAACTAACTGAGGTAATTTTTACCCGATCCAGTGTGCTTCACAAACTTCATAACTTAAAACCGAGCCATGCAGTGAGTCCGGACGGTTTTTCTTCTTTTTTCTACAAACAAATTGCCAACGAAATTTGCATTGCATTGCTTTTCTTATTTAAATTATCATTTTCCTTTGGAAAATTACCAACTTTATGGAACAATACAAATGTGGTTCCAATCTTCAAAAAGGGCAACAACTCTGATCCACGTAATACAGGCCAATTGCAACAGGGCAATTGGCTCCATGACCAGTGGTGCCATGCAAGGTCATGGAGTAGATTATTAGGACTGAATTACTTCGTTATCTTACTTCTCACGGGCTCCTTAATCAAGATCAGTACGGTTTTCTTCCGGGCCACTCTACGACTATCCAACTCTTGGTAGTACTGGACTACTGGTCCGATGCATTTGATCTTGGTATACCTTGCTAAGGTATACCTTGCTAAGGTCGCTCAAATTCCACGTCAGTTCGGTGATGCTCTTGAAGAACGTTTTGATTTGTTTTCCACTATTTTCGAAAATTGGACTAAAAAATTCTTCACCAAACAGCAACAGATCCTCGAAGATTTCAAGGATGGTATCTTAACGCGAATTGAGGCACGTATTACAAGGATTGAAGATGCACTCTTGGTACACACGGAAGAATGTAGGACCAGAAGCGAGACGCCTCCGACTGTGGAGCATCCCCCAGTGACCTTTGAACACGATCAACTTGGAAATGCTGCTCTGATGGTTTATTTAAAATCCTCTACTAGTGGAAATCTGGAGCTGATTTCTGCACATCTGGCCCACAAACCACAAGTTGAAGTGAAGCAACAATCTACTGAAAACAGTTTTACCAATACTGTTCATAAAAATGTAACGGTTCGACGTGGCAAAGGCGGGAGAAAGAACATGAAACGTGCTGATCCTACAATGCCTAAGCCAACCTCTTTGACCCCGGAGCAATCCGGCTTAGACCCTTGTGCTTCCGATGACCAGGTGAACAGTGCAGTCTCCATAGTTTGTGAGCAACAGAACAGTAAAAGAAAACAGGAAACCAGCCAAACTTCGTTCCATAAAGACCATGACCCTTTTCCATGGGATTGCCAAGAATGGTCTGATGAAATTAAATCTATGTCTTCTAAATGGCTGGCAAAATCTCTTATTATTGGCGACTCTAATGTTAGAGGCTTGAGGGGCAGTAACCACCCTGAAGCCAAAACTTGGACTTTTCCAGGTCTTAGAGCTAGTGATCTCCCAACTAAGTTGCAACATATCTTGGATGAGGGCGATACCATTCAGTCAACAATTTTATGTGTCGGGGCTAATGATGTAGTCGTCGAATCGCCAAATAGAATTGTTTGTCAGTTACTGGACAGTATTTCTTCTATTAGTGCGGTGTGCCCAAACAGCAGGTTTTCTATCATCAGTTTGCTACCAAGATTGGGAAGTAATAACATGGAGACCGATAAGAAGATTGTGCACACCAACTCTCTGCTGCGAAAGGCGTGCATTTCACATAATTATTCTTTCGTGTCTATTGATAAGCAGATTTTGATGGATAACACACTAATGGCTAGAGATAGAATTCACCTAACTGCAAAGGGCAAGTCTGTTCTTCAACATGAACTCTACGAAGTCTTGACACCCCAGGAAAACATCAACATCTAAGGGGAAATGGTCCCACGATTCCTACATACGCTTCTGTTAACAACCTCCACTGCATTTTGATCAATGCACGAAGCGTGATCCGAAATATTGGGAGCTTTAAGGATCTCATCCACGAGGGTCTTTTTGACGTGATTTTTTTGGTTGAGTCATGGTTGTTTGCTAGTTTTCCGGATGCGATGCTGGGGGGATCGCCCCTTTATCAGGTTTTTCGGAGGGATCGGGGGAATAGGGGGGGTGGGTTACTAATACTTCACCGCTCCAGTTTGCCTTTTACATTGGTTGAGACCAGCGAGAGCTGCGAGGGGATGGTGTTGTCCTTGCCTTTGAGCAAGCTTTCGTTTATCCTTTGTTACCTCCCGAATAGTTACATAGACACAGATATACTTAGCATTTGCACTTTCATCGAAGGATCAATTAACCCAGAGCATTCTAATATTTTATTGGGCGATTTTAATCTCTCTACTGTTGATTGGAACCAGAATGATGCAATTGACTGCCACCATAGATACTTCCTCGAATTAATTGCACCCCTCGGTCTCCATCAGCTTGTGGATAAGCCAACAAGGGGAAATAATATCCTCGATCTGATTTTCACTGATGATGATCGTCTGATCTACAACTTATCCGTCGGCGCCCATTTTGGTCGCAGTGATCATTGTGTGGTTTATTTTTCGGTAAATCTTTTGGTTTTGGGTGGGATTGAAACTTCAGGCCAGCCTTCTTCTGGGTTAAAGGGCCGGATCGATTATGCCAAACTAAAGTCTTCCCTTTCTAGTATTGATTGGGATAAACTAATTTTTGACTTTCACCGGGATATTGAACCTGCATGGACCAGTTTCAGTGCGATCCTACAGAATCGCATAGCTCTTTGTAGCTATCAACCACGAATACACTCGAAGGTGGGGAAGGGTCTACCACACCACATTAACAAACTTCGTATTAAAAAGCTAAAGCGCTGGAGAAGCCTCAAATTTGACCCAAGTCAGGAAAATCGTATTGCTTATAATTCCGCACGGAAAGAATATTCTGATTCTACGGAGGCTTGGCATAGTGCCCAGGACTCTATGGTAATCCGGGAGGGAAAAGTGTCTGCATTATTTAAGCATTATCGAAAATTAACAGCTAAGCCTAGGGCCCTTCCTCCACTTAAGGTGGGTACATGTTTTATCACTGATAATCGAGACAAGGCAGAGAAGTTCAGTGAAGTATTTGCCTCAAATTTTATTCTTGATGATGCTGACACACAAGTGCTGCAACAAAATCATGCTGGGCCGACCTCCTCATGCTCAACGATCTCTTTCCATCAATCGGCGGTAACTGAAGCCATCAGGAAACTAAATCCAAGCAAATCAATTGGCCCAGATGGGTTGTCTGCTTTTCTCCTTAAGAGCATCGGTCCCATGGTTTGTTATCCACTTGCTAGACTTTTTGACCTTTCCTTTTCGCAGAGCAAACTTCCTCAAGTTTGGAGTCAAGCATGTATCATCCCTATCTTTAAAAAAGGCGCATCCTCCGACCCACTTAATTACAGACCAATTGCCCTTACTTGTACCTCGTGTAAGCTTATGGAATCTATTATTCGAGATCGACTTATTAGGTATTTTAATGAAAATTCAATCATTCTCGATGATCAGTTTGGTTTTTTACCGAAGCGTTCTGCCACACATCAACTATTGCTTGTCCTAGACCGCTGGTCAAGTGCTTTAGATTTTGGTGTTCAATCTGACACAATCTATTTCGATTTCAAGAAGGCTTTTGAGTCGGTCGTTCATCGGAAGCTTCTGCTTAAGGTGACGAACAGTGGAATTATGGGTAAACTGAATGATTGGATTGCTGCTTTTCTTGGAAATCGGGTCCAAAGGGTTCAAATTGCAAATTCATTCTCATCGGTGAAATCAGTTCCCTGCGGGGTGCCACAGGGCTCTGTCCTGGGCCCACTTCTTTTTCTGATCTATCTGAATGACCTTCAATTCGAGAACAGTGATGTTTTTGGGTTTAAGTTTGCTGACGACCTTAAGGTTGGCACTGAACTGATGAACTCGACCCTGTCCAATGATTTGATTTCGCAAATTAAAATGGTCGACGGGTGGTCTAAATGTTGGCAGCTTCCCCTTTCGGTAGAAAAGTGCCACTCTTTTCACGTGGGTGCTGTACGGGATCTTTGCCAGTATTCGTTGGACGAGGTACCTCTCCCCTCGCTTGATGTAGTAAAAGACTTGGGAGTTTGGTTTACGCACGGTCTTAAATTTTCTGTGCAGTGCCAAAGGATTTGCACATCTGCCTACCGCAGGTTGGCTCTTGTGGACAGATGTTTTAAATTTAGTAATAATTCTATCAGGGCCTGGGCCTTCAGGGTTTTTGTTCGCCCACTCTTGGAATACGCTACCCCGGTGTGGACGCCCCATCTTGTTGGTGATATTGATCGAATCGAGGCTGTGCAGAGGCGCTTCACAAAGAGACTTCCAGGCCTTCGTGATGTCCCATATAAGGACCGCTTAAGCATCCTTGGCCTGGAATTGTTGGAACTGCGTAGGATTAAGTTTGATCTCGTTCTCACTTACCAAATTTTGCACCAGCAAACTGGAGTCGATCTCCCGTTTTTTGATCTTTCCCCGTGTATCAGTCGTACACGCGGCCACCGCTGGAAATTATCAATCCCTGGCGCAAGACTAGATTGTCGAAAACATTTCTTTTCTGTGCGCGTGGTCAAGATTTGGAATGCTCTGGGGGATGAAACTGTTAATGCTGTCTCTGCTGCATCTTTTCGTGGGAAGTTGCGTGCGGAACCATTGGATGACTTTTTGAAACGTCCCTTAATGAATTAGTTTGTTCGTTGTAAGCACATGGAGCGGTGTTAGTGGCTCACCACCCTTCCGTCTTCCATCTACGCATTGCGTGGAAAATATTATTACTTATTATTATACCTACTGATGTTACGTATTTCGATTTTCACAAGGCATTTGAGTCGGTGGTGCATGCTAAATTGCTTCACAAACTTAGGATGCTTCACATTGGAGGTATCGCTCTTGATGGTACAATTAGAGACAACATCTTCCCATGTCTTTAGGTGGCCGACAGCGGGGGAAAATAAAAATCTAGGGGTCGAGTTCCGCAGAGGTCCCGGGTTCACTAGTGGGGTTTTAAGGCCACGAATGAACTTTAAGACAAGCAAAAATTAGTTAAAGTTAAACCGTGAGCACCACAATTCGAAAAGGACACTTGGCAAAGAGCAATGAGTCACTCCAAACACAGACGATTTTTTTACGAAAAGTGCGGTTTAATCAAATCATAGTAACAATCTCTTTCGAGTTACAGTGGTTTTTTGAAATAACGATGTACGCAGGGTTATTATTAATGATTGTCAGTAAGACATCACGTGACGGGATATTGCGGGCACAGACTTCACGTTACGGGAATATTGCAGGTATGCACCTTTAATTGAACTATGGTCGGTCAAAAATAGGCCTAGGGAAGCACTGAAAACATCTCGTTACGGGATATTGAACAATATGGCGTCACGTAACGGTTTAGACTACAACTGGTGAACTTGAGAAGGGGGGGGGGGGGACATCTCGTTACGCTATACAAGTGGTACGGAAAAGTGTAGAAAACATGCCATGGGCTTGCCTAGCAAGTTTTCTGTTGAAACGCACTTGCCTATAACTTTGCGAAAACTGTGAACACAAGACATAAAGTTAAAAGGTACCCAACGCAACACTTTGAAATTTTAGCACCGGAGATTCGAGCCGTCCTATCTCTTCTAGAAAAATGGCCCAGGGACTAAACTGAACGCAAAAACTGCTAATGAGGTCTAATTTACTGAGGCTACGGATAAAGATTATTGACTAGCAATAACGATAATGATTTAGCTCGTAAATTACCTTTTCAATGGCAGAGTTCATCATTGAAGGAGTCTGACGGAACGGTTGCAGAATTTAGTCCCTTCGCCGGAGCAGCAAACTTCGTGAACGGACGATGCACAATGATTAAAGATGTTAACGTAAAATTAAAACGACAAACATGGTTAAAATATTAAAAGTGCAGCCAGCCAAGCGTTCCCAGCAAAATGCCGAGCAAGCTGACCATCGGAGGCGGCATGCACCGTTCTCGACAACGCAGGAGATACACTAGAAAAATGTGCTCGAACGCCAGGTGATCTCGGATGTTGGTGAATTTGCATAAACACCCGATTGGAGTTGTCGAGGCAGTTATCAAACAAAAAGATGACAAATCGTTATAAACATAAGCAAACAAATTAAATAGT
>JAHWFP010164162.1:0-11050 GCA_023313725.1 Lithobius niger
AGCCAGACTGACACGGCCGTGTCAGTCTGGCTCAGCGGTAGAACCTTGGCCTTTGATTTCAAAGGTCCTGGGTTCGATTCCCCGCTCAGGCAGTCTGACATATAAGTCCAAAAGGCAACGTAAATAGGTTTGCATCTGTATTTTGTTATTTCTTGTGAGCCTTTGGCTTTCCCGTCCTTAATCTCTGTAATGTGTGGTGCAGTGGCAACCCGGACCATTGCACTGTGACTGAGGTTGGCGCTAATGACCAAGTTGTCTACGCGCCATTAAGCCTCAAACCCCCCCAAAATAGAAAAAACGGTATGGGTGGCACATTTCTAACAATTTTCATCATTGCAACTCTTTTTGGTTTTTTTCCTGGAAGATCTGTTCAACATAGGACTTTCATCAACCGAAATCAAAGTATACATATCTGCCATCAACTCTACACGTTCTTGCTTCAGCAACTGTCCAGTAAAAGACAGCAAGATCTGCTCACGACTAATGCTAGCCTTTGATGTTAGTCTTTGAAAATGCTTGTCCTAAAACTCGGTAACTTTCCCCAAAATAAGATGAAAAGTCTTTCTTCGGCTTCGCTTCTACATCTCACCCAAAAGACCGATTTCCTTCTTGCACTTCCATCCGCACCAAAGCAGAGCGAACTTTGCCGCCTTCTCCTGTTACCCTCACTTTTCCTGCTCACTTCAGAGCAAAGAATGTTAAGTCAGGCATGGTTCTCAAGCCCATCTCTATTAAAGCCCAGACTCCCATTGTAGAACCTAAAGGAAACGAGATGGTTCAATGCCTGGTTAGAGCGCTTCGACCTATCTCGAAAGGACCCAGATTCTTCCGACGGAAAAACCTGCAATTGAAAGAACTGCCCCCCCCCCCCCCTACTCCCCTGTTTCTTCAGATCGATAAAGTTTCAGGGGAAGTAATTTCACTGCCAGTGATGCCATTTAAATTAGAAAAGTGGGTTTGTGAAGGTGCCTATGGACTTGGGCCAAACCTCATTAATTTTGCTAGTGAGGTGCGGGCTCACAAATTAAGGGCATTAAGGGGGACCTTTTGGGCGTATGGCTGTGGCACTCAGATAGACGAAGTTGTTGCCGCCTGTGCGTGGAATCATAAAAAACACTTCCATAGGTCACTACCTCCGAGACACTAGTGGTACAAGTGCTGAAAGGAAAATGAAAGAACATTTTGTAGCCGGAAATAAAATTGGATATTGAGCTAATTGCAATTGAAAATATGGATAATCCACTTTAATTTGAGTTAATTGCAACATGGAATTTGGAAGAGTGATACCATTCATAGGGGCTACCTTTCTCAATGACGATTAAGTAATTGGTATAAAACTTTTACTACAGGATCGGGTTCGCACTAACCCGCCTCCAATGGGACAAAGTCAGCTATTATTACTGAAGGGAAGTATTTTCCAGATAACGTAGTAAGAAACCTCATTTTAACACAGTTTAAAATAAGTTTTGACTATCCTAAAATACTAAATTTCAGTAGAACCCGCCCGCCTCACTGCTCTTGCTGAACCCGATGGTTCAGTGGCATCCCTAGCGAGAGCTGGATGGTACTAGGTATTCTGAAAATAATTTAAATTATTTTGAGCAATGAAAAGCATAAAATAAGCGACTTTAGGTAGTTAAAAGAGGGGGAGATGAAACATGTGACCTCTAAATTTTCAATGAACACCTCCCCCCCAGTCCAACATCACAAAAGTAAGTTTGTCTTGTGCCTTTTCAGGATAAGTGTAGAGGATTTCCTCCAGACTACTTAAAAAAATTGAGTTTCGCATCGACATGTTCCCAATTAGGTGAAAAACTATCCGTGACTTAAAGTATGTTCTTGAAAACATTGTTCTTTATACCACATTTGGACCGAGATTCATGATTCATGACAGTTGAGTATGGTGTAATAACTTTTTCAGAACGTAGTTTTAAATAATTATTCACTGAATGACAATAGAAATAACACCAAAATCTTATGTAATCCTGCATGATAAGGCAGGGGGTATCTGAGAAACTACGGTATTTATAGGAATAATGAATGCTGAAAGTGTCATTTTTGAGGTTGAAAAATGACTTTTTGCTCCTGTTTGGTCAGTGGTTTTGTGAAACCCTCCACCCTTGACAGGCCTGAAAAATGTACCACTCCCCCCTTTCACCATGACCCCCAATTCTTTCCCTCTCCCCCCCCCTAGATAAATAATAGAAACCTATCAGAACAATTAATCAAAGATAAGTGTGCAACAAGTAAAAGAGATTTGTCCTGCAAATGTATTGATCAAATATTTTAACTAAAATGCATATAAAACTTTAACAACACTTAGCTGTTTTGTAGTTTTTTTTTGTTTTTTTACCACTGAGCTGTCCTGCTCGCTTTGCACTGGGTCCCCTGGGCCCCATCACGAAGCTTGTGGTGCGTGTAGGGACTTACTTTTTTGTCGCCCGTCAATAACTGTCCTTTTTTTTTTAGAATACCATGACAGAAACGGTTAATAAACAAATACAAAAAAAATGTTCAACCATTAAGGTCTTGTGCCCTCCATCGTGAGCATAATTTGCATCTTGTAGGCTTTGTTTCCAGTTTTATAACGCTATTAATGGGATCATCGATACCAAGTGAATGACCACAATGCAAGGATGTTATCAGATAAGCGTTCAAGCCTAATTTCATTTTCCTTTTATCTGAGATGGCTATTTTTGCTCATGAGGATTAGTGAGTTTTTACATCTGGAAAACGTGGAGTGGCTGTTCATTGGCTGTGCACAAATTAATCATGATTTGTCACTCTTGGTTTTTGAGAGGTGATCTTAAGCATGACATTGTCATGTATTCATTATTGGTAAACATTGGAGTTTATTGCAATACAAGTGGTACATCGTGTGTGTTCTACAATAACAAGGTGCAGAGCTGGGTGTCAGGATTTCACAGCTAGGTATGGTATCAGTTTTCACATTCGTGTAGCCCTTTTTTTAGTATTTTGGTACAATATTAAAAATAGGTCTTTGGTTTGTGTAAACTAAAGTTTTTGTCTAAACTTATGTGTTAGCGAGTAACAAAAAGGTGTTCTGTCCTAGCCAGTATGCAACTGTCTAAAACAATGCACCAATTTAACAAATCTAGTTTTAAACTTAAAGGCCGGTTGCCACCAAATTAGCATTGCAGCATCTAGGCCTATCGAGTTCTCTCTCGCAGGAAGCAAAGGAATGCATATTGATGATCACAACAAAAACACAATTAACCACCTTCGAAGAACACAAAATGGTCCTACACTTGAATTTTCGGTGTACTCCCTTCACCTTCATCAGAAGTTGTGCGAGAAAATAAATTTAAAAGTAACATCACAGCATCGATTCTCATTCCAAAGTTTAAACTCCCGCTAGTCTTACGTACCAATGATCTTTCCGTCGCGTGGAATCTGGATATTCCATAGCCTATCCAGATTGGCTCCAAGCTCTGACCGAACGAGCTGGTAGATGTTGGGGTTAGCTTGGACTTACTAGATTCATCAGTGGCTTGTGGTTTTCTTCGAATCTGTTGATGGCAAGCGATTCTAAACCTCTCAAGTGTCTGTCTTCCAGCACATTTGATTTGAGCAGCACTTCTGTTTCGTTCCATGCTATTTCGCGTTTTGTTTTGCTCGAATGCATAGCAATCCTGTTTTTGCTGTCGTTGTTAACTGCATTTGCATGCTCGTTCAGTCTCACCAACAGCTGTCTACGGGTCTCTCCGATGTAGGTGGCCTGGCAGGTCTTACATGGGACTTTGTAGACCACTCCTCGTTGTGTGAATGGGTGGATTGTGGGGATTGGGTTGGTGCAAGCTTTGGGTGGAGGGGGGTGGTGGTGGGTGATTGTGGGTAGTTCTCACTTCGTGCTTGTCTTTGTCGAAGGTGGTAAAGTGTGTTTTTGTTGTGATCGTCAATATGCCATTTAAATACCACTGTGACTACCAGTTGCCGGTGTTTTCGAAAGGAATGCACAAAGCAAAACTTTTAAACGCTACAAACAAGCCACATGACTCCTTAATTATCGAGTAAAAATATGGTACGCCCTCGTGCACCTGGAAAGAAGCTGTAAGGCTAAACGATATTAGTGTCACTAGATGGCGCCAGGGTAATTTCTTTATATTTTTCCTAGGTGCCATCTAGTGACACTAATTTAGTTAAGCCTTACAGCTTGTATCCAGGTGTACGAAGGCGTACCACATTTTTACTCGATAATTAAGGAGTCACGTGGCTTGTTTGTAGCGCTTAAAAGTTTTCCTATGTGCATTTCTTTGCTTCTTGCGAGGGAGAACTTAATAGGCCTAGATGCTGCAATGCTAATTTGGTGGCAACCGGCCTTTAAGCCTACCTTAGGACTAGGAGCAAGTCAATTTTTTTTTTAAACTTAACAAAACGAAGCCAAATTTTTCCAAGTTAAGTTGGTCCAATTAACCGAGCCACCTTGTGTGTTTCTGGCATGCCATACTTTGAGAATGATTTGATTGTCAGTCGTATATTCATATGGGTGAACCCGTTTTATTTTCCTGTCAGTTTGAGCAAGATAACTTAAAGAAATTGATGGTGTTTTGAATAACGACAAGAGTTTCTTTACTAATTTTTTGTTCTCTTCGGTCATTTATGGTCACTTACTTGAACTTGTAAGTCACCACTAGAGATGTGTTGGTTTCATTTTTTTAACTTTCCGGTTTCAATTTCCATGCCCACAAAACTGCGGTTTCGGTTTTTGCCACAATTCACCCCAACCAGCTATTTCTAGTTTTTTTTTCGTGTAACAGTCTTAGTACTAGATTCTAACTCACTCCTGCTTCACTCTCATCAGCATCATAGACCATGGGTATAGGTGTGGCACCATTTTCATCTATTTTCCTTTTAATGACTAATAGCTTTGCTGTCATTTATACGTAGAAAATGATAGTTATTAAAAAAATTTAAAACAACAAATCAATTTTTTATTTTTCAAACAACGTTCTAAAAAACGACACAAAATCCGAATCGGTTTAGGTTTCGGTTTTCAGTAAAAACCGAAGTTTCAGTTTTGGTTACCGACCCGTCCCTAGTCACCACTTTTAACTTTTTTTTTTTAATTGTTGCTTCTGTTACGATCCCTGCTACCTATTTTTAAACAATTGTGCTGTTTTGTGGTATTTAGTATAATTATCCCTCAGTGAGTTGAGAAATAACAGTAGTCCAACTAACCAAAAAGAAAAGTTTTAGTATTAGTAGCCTTATGAAAAGTTGCAAGAATGAGGCTTATT
Source organism: Lithobius niger (assembly GCA_023313725.1). Classification (NCBI taxonomy): domain Eukaryota; kingdom Metazoa; phylum Arthropoda; class Chilopoda; order Lithobiomorpha; family Lithobiidae; genus Lithobius; species Lithobius niger. Next base: position 5,259 of record JAHWFP010164162.1, read on the forward strand.
GGAAAGTTTTTAAAACTCATGCAAAATGAGTTTGAGGGGAAGAGAGAAAGTACCACAAAAATTCATTCCCTTTGTTAAGAATTTTATCAGCTTTCATGAGACGACAACTTAGTTGAAAATTAGCTGGTGTATAACGAGAGGGGGTTAAAAACCCTGGTGTGGATCAACAAATCCAACTCACTTTATCGCTGATGTGATATATTTTTTTAAAATGACAAAACAATAAATGCACACTTCATGAAAATTTTCAGCAAAGCATTGTTTGCTATTTTTAAACATCAACACAGCATTTGATTGTTGATCTGTGGATCTGTTTAGTCTCCTGATGTGTTGATATTTGAAAATAGCAAACAACAGTTTTTCTGAAAATTTACATGAACTGAATTTTTACTTTTTACTGTTCACTGGCTGACGAAAAAACTCACACTATTGAAAATGTTGGAGCAGTCCTAGTTAAGCCCCCTCTGATATTGAAGTCAAAAAAAAACCGGCAAGTGGCGACTACTGTGGTTTCCAAAAGATATTAGAAATAAGATACACTTTACCACAATACCATGGAAAACAAAAAGTCCACTTGAATTTTCGGTGAATAAAACATTCACCATCCTCAGAAGAACACATTAACAAAAATTACCAACTACATGTCGAAGCTGTTAGAAAGCGTGTCCATGCAGGCAAACCGGCATTCGTTCTCAGTGGTAGAGCGTGTTCCAGTTTTCCGGTTTGCCTGTGGACACGCTTTCAAACAGCTTTGACATGTAGTTCGTAGTTTTTGTTGATGAGGATGGGGAACGTTTTATTCACCGAAAATTCAAGTGGACTTTTGTTTTCAATGGTATTGTGGTAAAGTGTATCTTATTTCTAATGGATTTTGAAGTTTTCTGTGTACACAGTTTTCGTAAATCATTTCTTTCCCAAAACCCCCCAAGGGTATTTTTAGATTGCAGCTATCCCATGACAATCATAGTGTGAAACAAGCGCGACGGAATAAGAGTGGCAATACACACACTTCTGATTAAGGCTAAGCCCCATTGGCGTCCCCCAGTTTGAGGGGGGAACGGCAATGTGCATACGCCCTTGGCAGTGAAAGTTCGAGATAGTCACTTTACTCGTGAAACGCTAGTGTATATTTTATTAGAATTAGTTTCTCCTACAAAAATTCAGAAATTTACTTCTAGATTTATTTTTTTTTTGTTAATTTGTAACATACAGTGGAAGTTGTTTCTCCAATGATAGAAGGATAATGCAGAATACAAATTACTGGTCTTCCAAATTTCTCTTCCCATTTTATAATTAATTTCATTTTGAGGCTTTATCGTATTGGAACTAAAATACATAATCGTTATCAGGATTTTCAGAAATTCAGATTCAGTATTTAGCAAATACAGAAAATAGAGTCAAAACCACCCAGATGTAGTAATAGACGGGACGACTTTTTCCAGAATAGGCGCTCTAAAATGAGTTCAACGGCAAATGTTGAGACATTTTGCCACCGGGCGATTTTAACCTAATTTGAGCATGCTGAATCCGAATCTGCCCACTGCCAAGTTGAATTTCTCCTCCTAAGCCCGGAATTCAAGATGGCGTCCAAAAATGGCGACCAAAAAAGTCTTTTGTTTCTAGCACCTAAACCGTTCATCCAATCGAAATAAACCGGTTACCAATTTTGTTTAGAATAAAATTTCCTTCAGAAAAGGTTCTATTCGTATTTTTCGGAAAATTAACCCTTCTGACCGAAATTCGTCATTTAAGTTCTATTAGGCCGTTTATGAATGCTATAGATATACTACAGCTCATATGTGTTATAATTCCTGACTTTAAACAACTGGAATGTCAGTTCTAAGTAAGATTCACTACCATAATTAGGGTTAAGTGAAAGGTAAAGATGTATATTTTCCAACAAGGGTAATTAAAACGATTTATTTTAATTAGAAGCTGAGCTATGGCAGTTTATCTACGTTGTAGCGCTTTGAATTGTGCATCATTAACGGCAAGTTCTATCTTTAAACTGCTGTAGTAGCAGCTCTAATTCAGATAAATGGATGTGATTAGGCTTAGATGAAAGATGGAGATATGTATTTTCCAAGAAAAGTAATTAAAACGATTTATTTTAATTAGAAGCTGAGTATGGCAGTTTATCTACGTTGTAGCGCTTTGAATTTCGCGTCATTTTACGACAAGTTGTATCTTTTAACTGCTGCATTAGCGGTTCTAATTCAGATAAATGGATTTGATTGGGCTTAAATAAAACATGAAGATACATATTTTCCAACAAGCGTAATTAAAATGATTTATTTTAATTACGAGCCAAGCTACGCCAGTTTGTCTGCGTTGTAGCCCTTTAATTTGTGTGTCATTTTACGATACGTTCCATCTTTAAACTGCCACAGTAGTCGTTCTAAATTAGATAAATGGATGTAATTAGGCTTAAACGAAAGATGAAGATATATATTTTCCAACAAGGGTAATTAAAACGATTTATTATAATTGAGAGCAAAGCTACAACAGTTTTATCTACATTGTAGCGCTTTGATTTTTGGGTTGTTTTACAAGTGTCTCCTTTAAACTGTTCCAGTAGCCGTTCCAATTCATTTAAGTGGATGTGATTAGGCTTAGATGAAAGATGAAGATATATATTTTCCAACAAGGGTAATAAAAACGATTTATTTTAATTAGAAGCTGAGCTATGGCAGTTTATCTACGTTGTGGCACCTGGATTTTCGCTTCATTTTACGGCAAGTACTGTCTTTAAACTGCTGTAGTAGCAATTCTAATTCAGATAAATGGATGTGATTAGGCTTATATGAAAGACGAAGATATGTATTTTCGAACAAGGGTAATTAAAACGTTTTATCTGAGTTAGAACGGCTGTTGTAGCAGTTTAAAGATGGAACTTGTGATAAACTGACACAAAAACCATGTCACCATAATGCTGAAAAACTGTCGTAGCTTAGCTCCTAATATAAAGAAATAATTTCAATTATCCTTGTTGAAAAATATGTTTATTCATCTTTCATTTAAGCCTAATTATATCTATTTATCTAATTTAGAACGACTAGTACACCAGTTTGAAAATGGAACTTATCGTAAAACGATACAAAAATCATTCAAAGTGCTACATCGTAGAGAAACTGCCGTAGGTTAGCTTCTAATTAAAATAAATCGTTTTAATTACCCTTGTTGGAAAATATACATCTTCATCTTTCATTTTATCCAAATTACATCCATTTATCTAATTTAGAACGTCTACTACATTAGTTTAAAGATGGAACTTATCGTATAACGATACAAAAACCAAAGCGCTACATCATAGATAAACTGCCGTAACTTAGCACCTAATTAAAATAAATCGTTTTACTTACCTTTTTTTGGAAAATATACATCATCTTCTTTCATTTAAGCCTAATTACATCCATTTATTTAATTTAGAACGACTACTGCACCAGTTTAAAGATTGAACTTATCTTAAAATGACCCAAAAATCAAAGCGCTACAATGTAGATAAACTGTTGTAGCTTAGATTCTTATTACAATTATCCTTTAAATTACCCTTGCTGCAAAATATACATCTTCACCTATCATTTAAGCCCAATTATGTTAGTGGATCTTCATTAGAACTATCATTGCAGCTGTTTAAGCCAGGAATTATAATACACATATGCGCTGTTGTATCTATAGCATACATAAATGGCCTAATAGAACTTAAATGATGAATTTCGGCCAGAAGGGCTAATTTTACGAAAAATATGCACAGAACTTTTTGTAAAGGAAATTTTATTCTGAACACAATTGGTAACTGGTTTGTTTTCGATCGGATGAACAGTTTAGGTGCTAGAAGCAAAACACTGTTTTTTGGTCGCTATTTTTGGACGCTATCTTGAATTCGGGCTTAGAAGGAGAAATTCGACTTGGCACCAGGCAGATTCGGATTCAGCATGCCAAAATTAAGGTTAAAACCGCCCGGTGCCCAAATGTCTCAACATCTACCGTTGAAAGTTATTTTTTGGGTTTTTTCTTCCTGTCTATAAGGTTGCTCCATTCATTTCTATTATAAGTGTATTTTTGTGTTTCTGTTTTCAGGTAGTACTTTGCAGTCCCCATCGTTAGCAGCAGTCATGCCGGATGGAATTGAATGTAGCCTTTTCAATCGCATAACCTATCTTGGTGCAGCTGCCATCAATGCACCACGCAGTGAGGGGGAAATTCAACGTAATATGGCAATTCTTAATGCACAAGCACTTGAACACGCTATAGAGGTCACCTTGTCTGTTCCCAGCACTTCAGAAGGAAGTGTCGTGTAAGTATATCAATGGCAATTTTGGACACTGTCTGTTCATCCATTAAAAATAAAGGGCATACATTTGTTTTTGTTTTATATATTTTTAAATCTTTAATTTTTTTTATTTTTAATTCAAAATTTTTTAAATTTTGGTTAAAGAAATGGAAATTAGCTGTAAAAAATGCAATGGAGCCAACATTGAAACCATTTAAGAATGACAAGTGAACGGTAATTATGGCTAAAAAATTGACGTACCATTGCCATCATTACTGCTCACTGGTCATTCTTCACTATTCACAAGTTGGCTCCATTGTGTTACGTTTTTAATTTTGAATGTTTATTTTAAATTTAAAAAATAATTATAGTTTTTAATGATTTAATTTACTTAAAGGGATGGTACCGCTTCTTCACACACGCGAAATTGCGCAACAATATAGGCCCGCGAGCCGAACGTGCCGATTGATACTCTGTCGTAATATCTGCCGGCCGGAAGACACGTGACGTCAAGTGTGAATCAGCGTGCTCGCTCCAAGGTTAACTGAGGTAGTAGCAGCTAACGCGGCTTCAATCCCAGTTCGACTTGGCTCTCACATTGATAGCGAAAACGTAAACCAACCAATGCGTTAGAAATCCCCACGCTGCAAGTCCATTCTGCGAATGTTAAAACGCTAATAATATTGCAAAAAACCATTCCAGTTTCTGTTGTTTTTTTCTCGCGTGTTTCTGTTGAGATACTTCCAGTATATTTTTGGAGGCAGTAGGTTAGGTTAGTATAGGTTAGTCTAGGTTTAGTTGGTGAGCGCATAGATTTGGAGATCTTATTCGCTCAATAAATAGATCGTCATTGTAATCGTATATTTTTGTGTAAACTTGCTAAGTCCATGCTAGGTAGGGTGGTAAAATTTTTTTTTTTTTGAGCAGCTGCATCAAACGCATTTGCGTAAAAAAAAATTAATGTCACTGTCATCATGAAATCCCTGTTGTGTAATTACCTCATTTTATCCGTTCCTGCTCCCCTCCTCCTCAACGTCCCAACCAAAGAAATCCTCCCCACTCCCCGCCCAAAAACATGTGGTATAACAACAAAAATTGATACTTTTGGAAATAAGTGGAAGCGGGTGTGTAAAGTAAATAAGCAACGGGGAAGGGTTTTTGTGTGTGTGTATGTGTGTGTGCGTGCATGTGTGCCTCTCTCTCTCCTTACCGTAAAAAAGGTTGGGGTATATCAAATGTAATATTGTAACCTTTGGAAATGGGGCAAGGGGTGGGTAAAGAAATGTACCGTAGGGGAGGAGAAGTGGCATTTTTGGAAACGACTAGGGCGTCTCGTTTCCAGCCTAAGGGAAAATACTTTGGCTGCAGCAACATTGAAATAAAAGCCAGGGGTCGATCGGTAGGTAGATTTTTTTTTGGCAGGGGGGAGGGGGGAAGGTATTATGCGTTTTCGTTAAAAAATACTGTGAATGTCATCATGAAGTGCATTTGTGCCCCTTCCCTCCCTCCCCCCCCCCCC
>JAHWFP010164162.1:11150-21341 GCA_023313725.1 Lithobius niger
ACCACCACCACCACCACCACCACCACCACCACCACCACCACCACCACAACCGAAGAAGTCCTCCAAGCTCCCTATTCGCCACCAGAAAATTTGAGGTATAACTGAAATATTGAAACTTTTGGAAATTGGGGTGGCAAATAAAAAATATGTATCGTGGGGCGGGGAGGAGGAGGTGGGGGGGGGGCTTGAAGCAAATTTTTTTAGGAGAAGACAAAAGACAAAAGAAGACTCTTGAAGAAGACAAAAGTAATACAGTGGCCATGCATTGCAAGAAATCTAAACACTAGATTGACTGGGAGCAGACTAAAATCTTGCTCAAGTCGGATTCCAGCAAGGGGGCACACCTCCGTGCTTTAGAATCAATGGCCATTCAGCAGTGTAGAGGCGTGTCAATAAAACTACTGAACACACAAGAACCAGCTTACAAAACGATTTGTAACATGGTGACAACTCAATTCAAAACTAGACTGGAAGCAAGCTGGAAGAAATTCCTCCCCGCCCCACCAACTACAGAGGAAGAAGCAGATGAAGAAACATCCACTATGAGCAGTGCCAACACCAGCCTGGAATGCTGACTCAAGGCCTACTGTGATGTAAAGAAGAGGGAGTTTTGAATTTTGGAAGTTCGTTGGGTTTGGAAGGATTGTGAGTGTGGGTGCTGGTGGCTTAACTGCCTGACGAAGACAATCAGTAAAGGTTGTTGAAAATTCGCAAGTTTCGAGGGGAAAACATTTGAAGATCTTCGACTTTTGGTTTTGCGTGATCGAACTGTGAGTATAAGTCATGAACTTGAACCAAAGTAGAAATGCTGAGTCGACCGATTTTTCGGTATTTGAAACTATTCGGTAATTATTCGGTATTCTGCTGAATATTGATTTTGTCCGAATAACGATATTCACTATTCAGCCGAATACTGATTTTGGCTGAATAGTGATATTCGGTGTTCGGCCAAATATTTTTTTAGTATATATTTATGCAATTGTGTTAATGTAAGAAGTTTAGCTAAGCATTTAGTTTTTAGTTTGTGAGGTCGAAAGTGAAATTTCTACCTCAAATATTTTTGGAGATATTTGGGTTTTCCGTTGGATGGCTAAGGCGGTTTTTAGTATTGACGGTAAGAGATCCAGATGTGTAAGTCAAGTGGGCCGAGCCGTAGTGAAAGTTCTTTTAGTGTGAAGTGGGATTGCTGTGGAAGGTGGAAATGAGAATAAACTAATGTTTTATATCATCATCTTGCTCTCCCAAGTAATTGCATAGTCAGAACTTGATTACATGCGTAGTTAATATAATTTTTGTTGCATGTTTTAGACTATTTGAGCCAAACAGCAGCATTGAAATAGCCAGCTTTAAAATTCATCGAATTATATTCTGTGCACGAGGGAAGCCTGATACTCCCGAGGCTGGGTGTATTGCCTTTACATGCAGTCATGGTGAAGTGGGGGAAAGCAACATATTCCACCAGTGCCATATTTTCAAGTGTGAAGTCCCGGAAACAGTAAGTTATCAGTATCACACAGTAATGTGCACAAACCTGCGCGAGGGCAGGGGCAACTTTTTCCATGGCCTTCTTTTTGCCATTTTTAGGCCTCTAGGCATTTCTCCTGGCTGAAGCGCCAGCATTTATCGGTGCACAAAAACAAATTGGGGGCATATTTTGTTTTGCAAAAGGGCATTTTTTTATGCTGGTATCGCATCCCACCCCAAGCATGCGACGTGCACACTGTCAGCCAACTGCAACACGAAACTATCTACGTACCATTAGATTTTAGTATGCTTCACTTACAACATATAACAGCAATCAGTTATTTATGATTGTATCTTACAAAGGGTTGAGTTACTTCTAGTAATATGAAAACACCGGCGGGCGGTGGGCTACTGTGGTTAGCAGACGACATCACAAGAAAAAAATAACACAACACCACAAAATTGAAACACTGTTCCTTGAATTTTCGGTAGAAAATTCATTGTGGAAGAAAAGATGTTATAAACTCATCTACAAACTTCGTCCACCTTCTGCTGTTGTTACCTACCTTGCTGGAAGATGTGATGATGTGCACCAGGTGTTACAGCAGAACAATGTTAAGGTTTCCATAGACATCCCACCATGGCCGTAAGAAGCGGTACGGCTGGTGCGGCATTTGCCGTACCACTTTTCGGCACACAAGTTTTAAAATACCATGCATACAAACACGCACAACGTGTCTGCTGTCATCAAACTTTTGAAGCGGCCCTGCCACGCGCGTGGATTTCCTGCAGAGCTTGGATGAGCAGCATCCTTTCCGCTATGGTTTATAGCATAAAACTTGGCGCTTATAAACTATCACGTAGTGGGATAGTATACAAGTCCATGCATAAACAGAGCGCATCTTCTATTTCCCCGCACCCTATGAAGGACAATGAGCTTGACCAAGAGAGTGGGGTTTGGGGGAAAAAGAATTAAAAGAAACGCTAAAGTAAGTTTCAGCAAGTGGTCAACACCAAACTTTGGAGAAATGCAAACACAGCAGCCAACCGATTATAATTTTCTTATAAAAGTAAGTTTTGTAAGTCACTAATAACGGTATAAGAAAGATCGCCTACATTCACAAGGGGTGGGGGAGACGAATTACGTTTTACATGCTACGTTCATCTGCGTGAGGTTCTAAAATGAACTGATGTAAATAAAAAATTAATGACAAGGTAAAGGGTAAACGAAGTAGACAGGCTACATTAAAGACTGGTTTTGCTAGGATACAAGATACACTAATCTGAGAATTAAATAAAGGCCAACTTCCCCGACCGGGACTCGAACCTAGAACTTCCCCTTACCTCACGTAATTTGGATACTGTAACAGTTTGTATAAACGGAAAAATTTGCCCTCTTCTGATCAAAATCATATACTTAATAGCACAAAGTAGCTTCATGGCCGAAATTGAAGGGTGGTGTCACCAACTAAAAATTCGCTGTTGGTCAGAAAATGCACCCCAGTCGGTGGAGTGAATTAGAAAAAGCAAAAAAAAAGTCCTAAAAAATTCTCCCTCATCACCCCCCCCCTCCCCCGCCCCGACCATAAATTCCTTAAAAAAAAAAGAAAACTTTGAACATTTGTTCAAAACATTGCCTCCAGATAAGACACTACCACTATAGTACCAGAAATTGCTTTAACTTCCGTGGTTCTGCCCGGGACTCTGCTGTGGGAACTTCATAGTGCTACCCAGACCCCCCTAGCTGATGTGGTTACGCCGTACCACTTTTAATTTGCTTCCTACGGCCCTGCATCCCACCAACCTTAAGAGAATTCTGAAAAACAAGGTTCCGCAGTTGAACACCACCCCCCCCCCCCCCCCCCCCCCCCCCCTTCCCCAATCTCGAGTCCGCCTCCCCCCTCCGCCACCGATCCATTCTCCTCCGAACAGAAAACCCTAGCAGGGTTTCTACCCCAAGGTGCCCTCCTGTTGTTAAACCAGCTGTGATCCCCAAACACTTCGACAGAAAAGCTGTAGTGTACTGCATGCCTTGTGAGACTTGCGGGGCAATTTACATCAGAGAAGCGAAAAGAGAACTCCAGGAGTGAGTTGGTGAGCACAAAAACGACGTCAAGAAAGGAACAACCACAAATGGCATTGCATGCACATTAAACAACACCGTCACCACGTCATTGGAGGAATAACACCCCTATCCTGCTATTCTCCAATTCTCTCCAAGAATCACACCTTCGTGGATTGGAATCGATTGCCATTAGCAAATTCCGAGCCAACAATGTGGCACTGATGAACATTTGCAGCCCTGCCTATCCGCACGTCACTAGGTTGGTCCAACCCGACGTATCTGACGAACTCAATCGACTGTGGCAATCGATACTTAAACGGAGTATAGAGATCAGTAGACAAGGCATTGAAGCAGCAGTTTCGAATTCTGTCTGACTTTATGTAATATTAATAAACAAAAACGGAACGTTAAATGTTTAGAGTAAGGATCTAAAAGTCAAAACCTAGAAGGAACACGGACAAGCTTTGACAGTCGGGGTCTAGGTGTAAAATTTGTCAGTAATAGGCTGGAAAGCATTAGACCCTTACTACCCGGTGGTTAGATTAGTTCTAGTCTCTTCGGACTGAACGTGTGTATGAAGGGTTGTAGCAGGTTTTCTTTGTTCTTAGAATATTGTTTGGAACTTTAATAACACAATTTTCTTGTGAAGTTTGGTATTTTGTCTTTTGATGCTTTAGAATTTTTATTATATTTCGTAGATTTATGGTAGAGAATTACCATAACGCTGTCTGCTACGAATATGCTGGCATGTTACTAAATTGAAAAATAATTTTCAACGTAAAGCAAAGCAGGAAACGTATAACCATACTACCACTTGATCATCACATGAGTCATTGTAGGATGATTTCCAGTTTTTCGTGAAAATGTATTTATTGCTGACCACTGGGTAGTAAGGGTCTAATGCTTTCCAGCCTATTACTGACAAATTTTACACCTAGACCCTGACTGTCAAAGCTTGTCCGTGTTCCTTCTAGGTTTTGACTTTTAGATCCTTACTCTAAACATTTAACGTTCCGTTTTTGTTTATTAATTCGTGTTACTTTTAGAATTGCAGCTAAACTGTAAAACAGTGCAGTTGACGGTCAAAGCTGATAGTTTAACAGAAGAGACCCTAGGCTCACCCTTAACTAATCTGGCTATCGCCAATGGTAACAATAGAAACAAATCCTTTTATCTTCAGTCTATGTCGCGCAGCTGGCGTTTGCTAATTGGTATTGTTGCATAATAACAATGTTTAAAACAATATAAAACAATAAATCTGGTCGTTTAGAGCTCCATAACCCCTGAACCACTTGACCAATTAGAAAAGGCCTTATGAAAAGGGCACATCTACAAAGCAATACCTGTAAAATGAGCTAAGAACCAGCTTTATAAGACAAATCGCTTGACCTGTAGAGAGGACAGACGAAAGTATCCCCAGAACAACAACAACAACAACAAGAAGAAGCTGAACAAGAAGTTGTCTATTTGGCCCCTGTCTACATCTCGGGTTTGGCTGGACCGAATTTCACAATTTTTGGACTGCAGACAGGCCTTTACTAGTCAAAGCTAGATTCCAAATTTGGTTTAAATATGTTTACTTTTGATGGAGTTATAAGTTCTCAAAGTTGAGAGTTCAACACAGAGGTCCTAGGTCGACCCTTACTAACACTGGCTATCGCCAGTGTTAATATAAAGTGTGATATATGTAATATATAGTGCTGCAAACACTCCGACGAAGGTGAACGATTTCTTCACCGAAAATTCAGTGAACCATTTGTAAAATAGTTCGTTTTGTGGTTTTAGTGTAGATTTTTTAAAATATGTCCTTCAAGAACCACTGTAATCGCCGCTTGCCGGTTTTTGCGACTTTGTGTAATCTCTACGTTTTTGCATTTACCTTCTGGAGAAGGTGGATGAAGTTTATAAAAGAGTTTATAACATCTTTTCTTCAACAAACAATTTTCCGCCGAAAATTCAAGGAACAGTGTTTCAAATTTGTGGTGTTGTGTTATTTTTTTCTTGTGATGTCGTACTTCTAGTAAATTCCTATTTGTTAAACTATATTATAAAATGGGACCTGTTGCCGTCTTTGCGATGAATTATCCAATTTAAGCATCTCTTGGCAGAACCTGCAATTAAATAATCTAGTGTGGCTGCATATTCACCTCAGTGTTCTGACCTCATGGATGCAGATGTTTAGTGAAATGTTAATTCTGTCCACCTCCACCATCGTATGTACGTGGTGCGTAAATGTTTTACGTAGTAGTGCCGCAATTGGGAACCCATATTTTCTTGCTCCGTTGCAGTTTTTGTTATCATACATTTTTTCAATATACGAGACAAGGGGATGCCGTTACCGAATTCAGCCGCCATAGCCGCAAAATTACACCGAAATCCCGCAAACTTGCACCTTTATCACAACAAAACTAACCGTAAAATAGGGCCTAGTATTATCGCGGACATTACATGTCCTTACATATAACTCACAATAAATCAACAATTAAAACTAACTCTTAACCACACAAACCTTTGTAACATCTTGCATGATTCACAATCGGAAACTCCTGTGAATTGGCACCATGGAATCATTCATGTACGTGATCTGACTTCATACGAGTGAAAAATGGATTGCCCTTATTCTCATTTATTCAAAAATTTAATTTATTTGATCATCACTCCTCCAAAACCCAACACAATTCTCGGTTAAAACTAATTTCTAACCACACACACCTTTGCAACTATAGGCTTGGATGCATTATTCAGCTGCCTTCCTGGAGAGAGTGACCACTATCTTGGAGTGATTGGTCCCACGTCTTAATGCAACCTTCCTGAAAATGGCATGAAAAACGTTCCCGTTAGTGAATAGCGTTGACATTAATTTCATCAAATAAATGTATGAAGCTTTTAGTTAATTTTACATCAGAAAAATAACAGTTTAAGGGATGGCTTTACCTCCAAGATTTCATAATTTAACCTTGAAGCATTGGGTGGGGGGCCTCATGTGGGCATTAAATATATTATTTACGGTACTCTGGGTGGGAAGGTAAAGAATCCACATTTAGTAGCGATAGCAATCAGTCTGCGCCACAAAAGTTGATTGATACTCGTACTTGAGATCGACTCGTAAAAATAATTTGACAATTAAATGTAGAAACGATAGCATTTGAAACATTTGCATTTGTTTGTTTTTTTTCTAGGCTGATAAAGTAGTGTTGTGTTTTGCTTGTGCATTCAGTCGAGCACCTAAGGTGGGTCCATTTCCTCTAGCCAAACATAATGACTTGATATTAACGGATTCGCTAAATACAAGCAGCGAACAACAGTTTATCTTTGAAGTTAGTCTTGAAGTCAGAGAAGAAGACGCTAAGGTGAGTTTTTTTTTCTGTATTCTCTTTTGATTTTCCGGTTATAAAGTTAGTTTCACACTGCCTACTTTACTGAGCTAAAGCTGGCTATCCAACAATCTCATCTACTTTTGTTCTACATTATGAATGTTCCGTTTGTAATGTAACGAGGATGGGCATCTATCATGTAGCATCTGGGATTCTACATAATTTTAAAAAAGACTTCATATTTTTTACATTCTTTTTGAATTTCCTATTCTGTTGTTATCTGTACCAATAGAAATACAATGGCCACCGATTAAATTGTTTCTAATTCTAAATTGATCCTTTTTTTTTTAACTACAACCAAAATTTAGTTTGGTCTCCCTACAGAAATGCAACAAGTAAATCACCATCGTGTATAACCATGTTGCCTACGTAATCGTGGTCCTTCCTAATTGTGGTCATGCATCGATTACCTAATCACGGTCCTATCTAATCACATCCCCTATCTAATTTATGTCTTATCTAATCTTGCTGCCTACCTACGCACAAGTATTCAGAAAGAATTGATTGACCTGGCTACAAATTAAAATATTCTTTAATACTGAACTGACAACTTAAAAAGTTAAGAAACAAATTTGGACACTAGGTGCAAGTTGGCTGTCTAGAAGGCAGATATGGGCCAACTCATTTGATTCATACAATCAAGGAACGTCACTGCCACTTTTCTTGCTTCTGTACTGTTATTTTTGGGCTGCCATTGCATTATTCATAATGAGAATTCATACACTTTTTCCACCACTCGAAGCACAATATGTTGTTTCACTAAATTTTCGGAGATAATCCGATCTCCTTCATCCAAGTGTTGACTAGCGTCGATACCACAAGAAGCGAAACTAATTCCAAAAGAAGCAAAACTAATTCCACCCCCCCCCCCCCCTCCTCCCCGCCCTCAAACCGAATCATTTGAAAATTGTCACAGAAGAACATGAACAAGAACAAGACTCCAACATAAAAATACCGGACCACATCACGCAACAAAAAGGAGTTGTTTACTGTGTACCATGTAAAAAATGCCAAGCAGTCTACATAGGAGAGTCAAAACGCCTTCTCGAAATAAGGATTAAAGAACGTATAAGTGCCACACGCACAGGTGTAAAACTAAATGGAATCGCACAACACCATCGAAAATTGCAGCACTCCATCGCATGGGAGAAGACATCGATATTGTTGAAGTTTAGCACCTCCAACGAGGCCCATCTCAGAGCACTAGAGTCACTGGCAATAACCAGGCTAACACGTCGGCAAGTGCCACTTATGAACCAAACGGGGCCAACATACATCGATATCGATAGTTTAGTGCATCCGAAGCTAACCAAGAAACTAGAAGACCAGTGGAAGCAGCGAGCCAGACTGGAATATAAAGATCAGTGGTCTGCTCACGAGACGCCATTTTTAAAAACCGGAGACAGCATGTAGTAGGTTTTATCGGTATCGACGCTAGTCAACACTCGGAAGAAGGAGATGGATTATCTCCGAAAATTTAGTGAAACAACAGATTGTGCTTCGAGTGGTGGAAAAAAATGAATTCTCATTATGTCGACGAATTTCCACTGTAGTAGGCGGTTGCCTATTTTCCAATGCCATTGTATTCCCATAAAAGTACCATATTCGTAGATAAATGAAACTTAATTTAATTTTATGGGGTTCTCTGGTAAAGATACATACCCCCATCGGGGGGAGGGGGGGGGAATACACCCTTCCTTCATCAGTACCGTGGTACACTTCCCAGGACATATTCAAAGCAAATCTCTACCAATGTGACATGGGGTTTATTGTGCTCAATTGTTGCATAGAATTTTAGCCTGGTTTCCAATCCTCATTTTAATGGAATAATGGCCATTACAAATTATATGTGTTCTCCATTCTCACTTTACTGATCTTTTTGCATTTTTTTCCCCTTCTCCCCAAACTACTTCATATTCGTGACAGAACCACTAAGTTTATCTACAACAACTGTAGCAAAAATTAGAAGGGTAACCACTGACTTGTGGTGTATCTCTGTGAACTGAGTAAGTGCACTCTACTGGACATTTGCCGTATCAAAGCAAGGATTTCAGGTCTAAAGAAATGTGATGTCGTTGCTAAAGATTTCCTGTGTATTAAACGACACCTTGCAAATAAGCTTACGAGTAGGCCATTGAAGTGTACACAAAATACAGTTTGCGTGTTCGTGGCAACTTTTTTTTTTGTAACTAAGAATTTCAAGTATCTTTCTCTTATGCGTAGCTAGCTGTCTGGACACCTTAGTTAAAAGCTAATTTTCAGTATGAAAGGACGGTACAAAAATAGCTCTTGTGTATGTAATTTTTGTTAAGATGGGGTCAGGAAATAAGTTTAGATTTTGTAAAGGGGAGGAGCCTGAGATAGTTAAGCCATTGATTGCTACAATACATTGTGCATACAATTTTGAAAGTGTATTGGTTGTTAGCAGATGACCAGTTTTGTAGTTTGAATGCTACATCAAAATACAGATGACCGAGTTAAAATTTGACACTTTCAGTTACAGCGTGCAATTTTTGTTCTTCCCCAGGGTAACTTCAATGCTTGTCCAAAAGACAAGAACTGTTTCAAATTAAGAAGTAACATGCTGAAAAAGGTAGTGCTGTCTGTTCAACAAATTTATAATAGTGAGCTTCCCATTGAACGGTAAGAAGATAAGACCTAATTTTTCTTGAATGTTTAGGTCATTATTGGTTGTATTTGTTGAAATTATGTATCTCTAATTGGCTGATTGCTTTGTGATATGTGCAAGTGTTTTTTTTTTTTCCGATGACCTGGGTGAAATTCACATTCGACAGCAGACGACATCCTATACGCACCTCTCAAAATAGCAAAACCAGTCCACAATTTTCACAAATTTTCGACAGCTTTGAAAAATGTTATAATAAAAAATGTCTCCTGCTGTCTTCTTCAGGTGACAAAGAAATAAAAATAAAAATACTAGTTACATCATACTGTACTGTCCGACGCTGATTTGAACGAAGCGTGCGCGACCTCCAAGAAATAGAAGGCCTGCATCTAAACATCTTTCTTGCTACTCCACCGTGCTCGCAGCCGGTCTGCCAGATCTCTCCGCACCAAATGCTGGATTGTTGGTGTCAAAGATGGTTGGAGGTTCAATGTAATCGCAGCCATTATGCTATATTTCGACTGGGTGAAATTGTTTATTAAAAGAAAGAGCTTTTGTAAAGCTTTGAAAGTCTTAAGGGACCAGTCATTGTTTATAGTCTGGGGGTCAGAAGGATTGAACCTGTGATGGGCAAAATATTGATGTCTTCTCCCCTCCCCCCC
>JAHWFP010164163.1:0-17049 GCA_023313725.1 Lithobius niger
GTCCTGGGTTCGAGTCCCAGTCGGGGCAGTAGTCTTTTCTTTCTTTCTCAGATTAGTGTATTGTGTATCCTCACAAGGCCAGTCTTTAATGCTGACTGCTTGCTTCATTTATCCTTTACCTTGTGATTTCTTTATTTATTTACACATTAACTTTTGATGATGTCAGTCTCCATCCACGTTAACTTTTGATGATGTCAGTCTGCATCTACGTTAACTTTTGGTGATGTCAGTCTGCATCTACGTTAACTTTTGGTGATGTCTGTCTGCATCCACATTAATTTTTAAACCC
Organism: Lithobius niger; assembly: GCA_023313725.1. NCBI lineage: Eukaryota > Metazoa > Arthropoda > Chilopoda > Lithobiomorpha > Lithobiidae > Lithobius > Lithobius niger. The sequence goes on from JAHWFP010164163.1 coordinate 290, forward strand.
ATTGTCCAGTCTTTTCAAGTTTTCCTTATGCATTTTGTGTCAATTTTCGGATTTCGTTCATAAATGAATAAAATTGGGGAAGGAATTTTGTTATTAAGATATCGGTTAGTAAGATATCGAAATCAATCACATATTGTGAACACAACAATAGTTAAAATAAATTGTTTAGTGAAATTAATCGAAATTACAGTTCATGCAATTTAAAGACTTTGCATGTGAAAGGATACCAAAAGGCTCACACACTTTCTCTTCTTTTAATTAATGGTTGAAAACGACTGATGGGGTAAAATGTAAAAAGAAATTGATAATCCAAAGTTTAAAAAAAAAAATTGAAAAATATTATATAAAACATCTGACACAATATGAAGAGCGGATTCGAAATTGGTATTTTTATGTTCCATTTCTTTCCATTTAGATGCCGTTGTCATTTGCCAAACAACTGTCTTAATAGCCGTTTAGTTTTATTTTTACAAAAATGTTCAAATGTATCAAATGTTGTATTTTTGCCTTTGGGATCTCAAAAGTTTGTTTTTTTTTTTTAGAAAAAAATTAAAAGCATACGAATTCAAATTACCTGGGCTCAACAGCCCCTCAACAGCGAAATCTAATGCCAAGAAAGTTACCAAATATGGACATGATGAATTCTCCCAAAAAATGTGCTTCTGTATTTTAAATGGCAAGAATAGGCCTTTCAGAAAACCAAATAGTGTGACTCAAGCCAAATCCCTACTTCCTCCTACAAACTCATAACAAATTGTGATATTTCACTGCAATACTAATTACATTAATTTCAGGAATTTGAAGATTTTATCCAATCATCTGGAGAACATGGCTTCATCTATTTCAGTTTAGGATCGAATGCTCCATCTAAATATTTACCTCTAGAAATGCGCCAAGCCTTCCTATCAACATTTGCTCGTCTCAAACAAAAAGTTATTTGGAAATTTGAAGAAGACCTGCCAAATAAACCAGATAATATGATGACGACTAAATGGGCTCCGCAACAAGACATACTAGGTACTGTTTTTTTAATGTCTTTATTCATCTTTTGGGAAGAAAGAGAATCTTTCAGTAGTACCATTGCGGTTTCATAATGAGGCGAGGGATAATCGTCTAACTGGAAGTCGCATAATTGGAAGAACGTATACCATATAACAGTATAACGGAAAGTCATCTAACAGGAAATTCGTATAATGGAAAAGCGTCTAACTGGAAATTCGTATAATGGAAAATCGTCTAACAGGAAATTCGTGCAATGGAAAATCGTCTATGTCCCTGCCTCGCTCGCGCTGCCGCGCTAGCTGCGGGTATACATATAACATCAGAAACCGCAGTTAGACGTTTATCCAGTTAGACGTTTATTCATTATACGATATTCCTTTTAGATGATTTTCCAGTTAGACGTTCGTCCGACGCCCCTTTATAATTACATACGTGCGTAGTTCTAGTGCCTAAACGTTTAAACTGCTCGCTTTTATCTCGAAGATAATTAATAAATCCTATAATCTAAATTCAAACTGTGCTGACTTCACATTAGATGAGGCAGTTTTGTAAAATATGCTGGTTCATATGTGTTCTGCCAGGAGAACATACAAAGCAGTTTAGGAACGAGGGGGAAAAGATAGTATTAAGGATACTACATTTTTTAATGTATGGTGACAGGGAAACCCTCGTTTGGGCCTTTAAGGTGCACGTTCCTCTTTTATTAAATATGCCAGCCTTGTTTGGTCCCCACATGGTATGAAGGATATCGAATTGATTGAGTCCATTCAGTGCAGTTTTACTAGGTCACTGCACGGTGTATGAAATCTTTCCTATCATGATAGCCTTAACCTGCTCAACCAACATTCCCATGAATTACGCAGGCTGAGGGCTGATCTTCATTTTACTTACGTCCCGTTTTTTTTTTCAGCTCAGATCATCTGATCGTACCTGATGACGAAAATTGTAAATTTTTGAAACGTTGTTCGTCTTTTTATGTAGCACTGCTTGGTTTACCTTCATGTAATCTGTTACTGTGCTTTTTACTCCATTCCATCAAACGGTAGCGTATACTGAATCAGAGTTTATTACTACTTTTTCTTACGGAACTTTACATACCCCCATCCCGGCCTAATCACTGATTAGGCAACAATAAATATTTTCCAACGAAGCCTTCAGAACGTTCGGTCAGATCTTGGTACCATCCAACAAAGGTGGTGAAATATTTATCCATTGTTACGATCAGTATCGGTGATTGGTACCTATAGAAGAGCTTGGTGCGGCAACCACTGATGCTGTTGTGGTACATAACACGGATCACCTACGGGTGTTTGATTTTTTTAAACTTGCACTTCAACTTGCAAACTTTCTTGCATGTATTTATTAGAGGTTAGAGTATTGAATGAGTGACCTAATGCATTGTGAAGCTCAGCACATGTATGAAGCAGAGAGTTTGTTTTAGTTATTTGTCTTGGCATTGACTTGATTGGAATCATGTGTCTTAGTTGGTTGTTGTACCTTGATATCGAGATCGTTTGAAGATTGTTATCGATTCCCCTTGCATCTCACAATCACTTTGATATCCCGGCAACTTCAAATTGAATTGATTTGGGTATTGTTTCGAATAATTTATTTTACTTCGGTCTTCTACCTTGGAATACGAATTATTTCATACCTAAATGAATTTCGTCCACACGACAGGCATTTGTGGACCAGTTTTGTAAAATGTTCAATTCAACAATTTTTTATCGAAATTACTATGACTAAACAAACCTTTACGGAAAGTGTACCCATTAACTTTTTCCTGTTCGAAGCTGTTGGTAAAATAACGGGTTGCCTATTTTATGTCAGTGGGCTACTACTTGTTGGTAATTTTTGAAGTTCTACCCATGCTTATACGCGTATTTTGAACCTACCTGTAACCTAAAAAGTTACAAGTTGTTTTAAACATGTAATGTCTCAAAAGCGGCCCTCACAAGAGGCGCAAACATTGCAGACTTTCATAAACAAATACCTGAATGATATTGCACGGGGTTGATCCATGCCTCTAGTCAGTGCCTTTGTCTTTTACAACTTGGTGGGCAGGCTTCCAATTTAGTTTTTCTTTTATTTCAGGACATCCAAAGATTCGTCTGTTCATTACTCATGGAGGAATGCTCAGTCTTCAAGAGACTTTGTTCCATGGTGTTCCAGTTGTTGGTGTAGCTCTTTTCGCTGATCAGCCCGCCAATGTACAAAGAGCCCAGGAGTTGAAGATTGGAGAAAAGTTGGATTTTGCAAATATAACAGCTGAAAATGTCTACAATGCAGTTACAAAGATCTTAAATGACAACAGGTAAATTGACGATATCTAAACGTAATTGTTGTACACTGTGGCACGGCGGCATGTGCCTCACATACAGTAGATTGCTTTCAAATAATCTCACCTCAAATGCTTGCACAAATAGATTTACCGTGAATGCTCGTTACTTCTTATTTGCTTACATGTTAATCAGTAAAGTTCACGCCACACTTGATGTGATTTTTTTTCCACCACGGGCAATACACAGTAGCATTTTCTGTACCGTGCTGATAATTGGCTATCTTACATTATAAACCAAAGTCTCACAGCAGAAACGAAGACAACAACCCCCGAAAGGGGAATCCCTACAATGAAAACGGGTGAGTGAGTCAATTCTTTGGCTAGAAGTTGATACTGGTACGTTGTTGCATTGAAAAGAAGTTGTTGCCTCGACTAACAATTTGAGCGGCAAATGCCCAAATGTAGGGCATTGCGTCTGCAGTTCTGCTCTTTAGAAATAAACAGATTGGGAAGGTGGTGGAGGGGAAGCAATGCGTCTGTTCCCATTAAGCATACGGGCAACACATTAACTGAACTGGCAAGGTAAGTTTTTTTTGGGGTGGATAGGAGGAGGGGAGAGGGAAGGGAGAGGATGGGAGGAAAAGGGGAGTAGCAAAATTGAATCAAAAGTGCCTGTCCAAGAAGCAAAATTTCCTCTCGCGTTCAATGTTTACGCCGCACTGACTGAAACTGGGAAACAACCACGGGCGAAACAACACCCCGGGCGAAGCCGGGTACAACTGCTAGTCATTACATAATAAATAAAGGAAAATTGGAAATTAGCCAATAGCGAAAATCATACACTAGAAAATAAAAGTGTATGATTTTCGCTATTGGCTAATCTTCATCTCATGACATAAAGCACATCACCTAAAGAAACTCTGAATCGGTTAACAAACCATACTTTACATGTTTTAGAAGCAAAAAAATATGGGGGGGGGACCTGAATATTAGTAAATATTGTGCTGATCCAATAGAAAAAATCGATCATGCCAAAGGTGAAAGGCCTATGCCCTGAGCAAAATTTGTTTTTTTTTAGTTTTTAAATCATGCTAACACACTGAAACGTGGTGCTCACCTATAGGATGTAGGATAACTTTCGGCAGTATTTCACTGGCTTTCTTGCCGACTTCGTCCTGAGACAAGCATAACACATGATGACGATGGATGCAGAATGAAGCAATGGAAGTGGAGTGGCTGGTCTGACGTGATGCAATGCGATGAATGCCGGGAAGATGCTAGTCATGCTAGTCATTCTGGGAAGCACGGTTAATATTTAACCCCCTTCAGGAAGTTGAGTACATAATAATAATAATAATAATACATTTAACCCCAAAATTGTCGAGAAGATGGAAGGGCAGGTTGCCTCTTACACCAGTCCAAAGGTAAAGCAAAAACGAAACGGTAATAAGATTGGTCAGTAGTAAAAATCTAGTAAAAACGCTTAAGGAACTTATCCAAAAATACACTTTTCATTATCCGCCGAAAGGCGTTTAACACAGTTTAAGAGACCGTCTCCTCGGTCAGAGATTTCCATGGCTGACCAACGCTTAGTGCAAAGAAGTTTCTTCTGCACTCGGTATGTGAGTGTTGGGAAATTAGCTTTAGTGTATGGCATCTGGTTCTTTCTGACGTAGACCACTCAAAGAATGAAAATTCAGCGATGCAAATCCCCTGAAAATTTTGAAAGCCAGGATAAGGTCTAACCTAGGCCAACGAAGTTTTAACGACTTTGGACCAGCTAGACGTAGGCGTTTCACCGGTTCAAGATTTCTGAATACCAAGAGACAGCGCGTAAATGAACGCTGAACTGCCTCCACGGAATTCACGTCCTTGAGGAGATGCGGCGACCATATCGGGCATGCATATTCCAATATTGGGCGAACGAACACCTTAAAAGCTCCGACGAGAGTTTTCAAATTAGCTGCTCTAAAACAACATCTCACAATGGCAAGTCTTCGGTAGACTGTGGAGGTAATTTTCCAACAGTGCAGGTACGCTTTTTAATTTGATGCAAACCAGATGCCCAAGTCCGAATCTGAAGCCGAATCTGAGTTATAGAACAGGGATCAAAACTCATCCTCCTCAAAAAATGCTAACATGTCAGAGCAAACTAAGGTCTCCATTATTTGCATGGTATGACTGTGAGTGCTGTTGGGTGGTAATTTCGGGGGTTAGATGCATCATGACTTTTAAAAATTAGGATGACGTTCGCTGAACACCACAAAGACGGAATGGATTGGGTTTTCAACAAAAGATTAAAAATAAATGCAAGTGGTATTGAGATGGTGTTAGAGACCTGTTTGTAAAAAAAAAAAAAAACCCGAAAAAACCATCTGGTCCTATGTCACGACTTGGTTTAATCCAGGAGAGGACAGCCTTGACCTGTGCCTAGGAGAACTCGACCGAAGGTAGCAAAGGGGTGGTTCTCAGATTTCAGATGGGATCCTCGGGAGGTGGGGTAACACCATTATCGAATACAGTAGTGGAGATAAATATCTGGGTAAGTAAGTGGGCCTTCTGGTCCTTATCCACCACAAAGCAGTCTCCGTCATATAGTGGTGGCAGCCCTCGAGCGATGCGTTTTTTAGACCTATAGTCAGAAAAGAGAAGCCACACTTACCCTCTTCAACGCATCCAGTTTATACTTGTTGTGCCAAAGATCAACTTTCGCCTCGTATTTGGCCTAAATCCTACCGTAAGTCTATTCGTCTCGGTTAAATCAGATTACAACTTCCACCAAAATCAACTTTTTGTGAGCGAGCTTTCTGATAGCAGCCCAGATAAGGGCTTCGCACTAGTCTACCAAGAAGGTTGTGAAACCAATTCCATACATTGTTAATGTCCACCCCATATGAATTGAGGTATGGTATCCAGTGTATTTCACTGAGTCGGCCGTTGAGTAAATCAAAATCGATTTTCCTAGATTAGACACTATTGCTACCCGGTTTCGTGGAGGAGCAAATAACATGATTGTTATGGTCACTTGTGCCCAGTTTGTCCAGTTGGTTAAGGTCGAAAACAAGTGGTCGAATACACTTGATTCCACAAATCATTTCAAATCAAGTGCATTTCAAATCAAGTGTATTATTGCCTCTGGTTGGAAAATAAATAAGCTGGGTGTCATTAAACGTAAGGATTCTTGATGCTGCCTACCGGTCTGTCACTCTACTGATGCTGGATTGAAGTCGGCAAGAATGATGTTTGAATAGTTAGGTTTAACCGCACCACTCAAAAAGGAACAAAGTCCGGTAATTTCAAGGGCGCAATGACTATTGGACAGATAGCCCAGAACAAAGTTAATCCCATCAGCTGGGAGATAAAATGCCAACGCTTCCACGTCAGCCACTGCGAAAGATGCCACCACACCAAGGGGTTACTTATATGCCACCAAAATTCCCCCGATCCAATCGAGCCAAGTTGCAGCCAAAGCCACCCAAAACCATGGCGTCAGTTAATGCATTGTGCAACCAAGTCTAGACCACGAAAACTAAATCGATCTCGCCGCCCAGCAGCAACACATGGAAATTGCGTAATTATTGTTTGTTTTCCGACGATTACAGTTTCTAATTTCTATTCTAGTTCCGGTAAATGGAAGTTTTTCGGATCGTTGAGAGGGAGCATTTTGCCAGTTGATCTTCTATGCTTTTTTGTCCACTGCATCTTCAACCAGAGCTACACAGCAAATCTAGGATCCAAAACACTTGTATGTATCCGACTCACTACATAAACAGCAGTGATGGAAATAAAGGCAAGAATATATCAGTATCCAGATGGAGGCCAACGGCAAAAGAATTTTTTCCATTATTCACCATGTTGTATCACTGTAGGGGTAATTAGTGGGTATGGAAGCCGCCCCAATGCCAACCCCACAGTTAAGGGACAGGACAAGCTCGAAAATGTGCCGTGGTGGTAGTCAAGGGCTTGCTGGAATTCCAAATTTACCTTAACTGATGGATCAAGGCTAGAAGTCGTGGTTCAGTTTTGGTGTTGGTTTAATATAACATATGAGCGATAGTGTGCTCTGGCTCGCCTGAAGTTCTTGGGCGACACTAACCTCGGCTTAAGGCCTTAAATGGAACGTCAACGGCATTAGGCTTACTTGGGGAAATTTGGATTGGTTAGTTTCGGGAAAATTTAGTTAAGTTAGTGACAGCTAAACAACGTAGCGACGGGGTTGCAGTGCAGGACAAGCAACAGGATTGGTCAGGTTTGAATTTAAGTTGGGGATAGGGGAAATTGGGGAAAAATTCTAATTATAGGACCGAAATTACCTTTGGATGCGGGGAGTTGGAGAGTTGGAGGCGGATGGAATTTTAGGTTAATAGCTAATTGTTAGGAGCACCCGGCGGATGTTCAAGCGAGCTCGAGCGTTACAATTTATTGCATTACGTACAGACAAATCATAGCTATGTTTTGTTACAACAATTGATCAAATTGGATTATTTCAACTAACAATGAGTATTAATTTTGGAAAACAATGGCACATTACAATTTGACGTAAGGTGGACTTCGGGCTTGGCAGATTTCACAAATGACGTCAGCGTGACCTTGCTGGGGTGGTAAAATTCCAACGTTGAAATCCGGAATTAAACTCGCAACATCACATCAAGTCAGCCACTCGCCTCCATTAATCACCCGTCATTCTTCATCCACGAAAGGTCATATCTGAACCATACATACTAATAAAGTTTGTTTTAATGCTGCCAAAATAATGAGCAATGTTGTCCTCATGTGTTTTATCATGATTTATTTTTCCCACCAAGACACCTAGGACGTTACAATAAAACTCAAATTTCACTCTAATTTTACATGGACGATTTTTTTTTGTTTCATTGGCCTGTAGTTCGTAATTGGTAGCTCAGTTAAGTTTAAAGTTTATGAAATTAAAACTTGCCCCTTGTATTGGGCCTGTTTGCAACCTCATGCTCACTCCGCATTAAATAAAATCCAGAAGAAAGTGATTAGGATTCTTCTGCTCTTTAACTCAAAACCAAGAGACTGCCTGGTCAGATCCCGTAACTGGACTAGGGTTAAAAATAACTTCTCAAAGAGGCTCAAAAAGGTTATGGAAACAGTTTTGGCTTTCGCCAAAACTAAAGCAACATCACGTTGCCAAAAATGTAAGGTGGAATCTTTGTTGAAAGAATCCCTGCTTGTCACGGTAGACTATACAGGAAGGTGAAAAGGAAGGTGAACAGAAAAGAGTCACAGGAAGGTGTCTAGGAAAGTGAATGTAACACATGACACATGAAGGTGAATAGGAAGCTGAATGTGACACAGGAAGGAATGTGAATGTGACCCATGACACCGGAAGGTGAATAGGAAGGTGTCACAGGAAGGTGAATAGGAAGCTGAATGTGACACAGGAAGGTGAATAGGAAGCTGAATGTGACACAGGAAGGAATGTAAATGTGACACATGACAGAGAATGTGTAAGGTTTGGTGGTTGATGAGACCTGTACTGATTAATATAAAGAAAGAAAATTTGATTATCAGTACAAACCACACCAACTGGCCAGTCTACCATCTTGTGCAGATTGTTGTGTAGTGTTGAGTGGTTTGTGCTGTGTATACTGAAGATGATCAATTGTCTATCTTTATATCAATACACACCACATCAACCACCAAACATTACACATCCAGTGTCCTGTATCACAGGATTAATATAAAGACCGAAAATTTTGATCATCTTCAGTACACACCAACATCCCAGTCGTCCATCTTGTGAAAATGGTGGATTTGTGATGTTGGGTGGTTGGTGTGGTGTCTACTGATTGTGGTCAAATTTTTTATCTTTAAATCAATACATGCCACATCAACCAACAAACATTAAAAAGCAACTGTTCTGTGCCACAGAATCACTAAAAAGATAGACACTTTTCCTTGACTTTATTGAAAGTGCTGCAGTCCTTAACCTCTGCGAGCAGGGATTCTGGGAACAATTTCTTTGCATGCACTGGACAATAAGGTGAAATATGTTTAGTTTACAACTTAGGTTTGTTTGACAACAAATGCGATTTGATCTTGACATACTCTTTTGCATAATCTCTGTAGCTTTGATTATAGTATTTTTTTTTTTATAAGAGAAGGTGCTAGAACTAGCTGCCATCTTCTCCAATTGACAGTACTACGAACTTGCCGTGACTACAGGGCATTTTCCTTTTGTGTTAGTTTAGTTAGAATTTGGAATGCCTTGCCTGCTCCAACTTTGACTACTCCAACTACGACATCTTTTAAAAAGAAACTGAATACCCAGACAGCTTTAATTTCCCCAGCATGTTGTGTGGGTCCAGTTGGATCCGGTTTATGCTATTTGTATTGTGTCCCCTTTGTCTGTTTTCTGCTTTCTTTTTATTGAATCTGTGATGTATGTTGCCACAATGTGCACGTCATCCTATTGTCCGCAGTGACATCATCCGTGGATGCTCCCACAGATGCGAGAACACCCCTACACATAGTAGATTAATAGTACAGCTTAGTTATACGGCTGCTGCCATAATAAACATGTCGCTTTCTCCTGTTATTCATGTTGATCACAAGTAGTCGGAATTAGGCTAACTCGGCCACCAGGGCTTATTTATAACAATTCCATCCTCGTCGCCATTGTTGTAAATAGGCCCTGGTGGTCAGTTCGCCTACTTACGACTACTAATGATCAATACCAGTAACAGGGGAAAGAGACATGTTTATTATGGCAGCAGCCGTATATACAGTAGCACAGATCACATATGATCAATCCATCACATGTGTACAATAAGTCTATTATGGGGTGTTCTCGCATCCATGGGGGTATCCACAGATGACGTCATGCGGACAGTATGATATGATATGGTATTGTAGCAACATACACCACAGAATCCATGACTAGAGGCGTGGTATCAGTCGTTTTTTCGGGTCCTTCCTTTTTCCTGTTGCTTTTAAAAAATATTTTTACTATTATTATTAATCCAGGTTACAGCAGTGTAGGTTGCAGGTTCTCTGTTACATGTTGCAACTATTCTGTTACAGTGCAGATTTCTTAATATTTAAAGAATCGAGACCTGTGTCATGACACTGACGTTTTTATTATTCTCAATTTTTCGTAGCTACGCTGCAAACATGAAGAAGTACTCGGCCATTTTGCGCGATCAGCCGCAGACGCCATTAGAGAGAGCCACCTACTGGACGGAATACGTCATTCGTCATAATGGTGCTCACCATCTTCGATCCGTGGGTCAAGATCTTACATTCATCGAACATTATCTGATCGATGTAGTAGCTGTTATACTGCTTGGATTCATAATAGCTTCGTTTGTGGTGTTTAAATTGGTTAAAGTTGGACTTTGTCTCATCCGAAAGAAGTCTTCATGTTCAGCTGAAAAGAAGACACAATGAGCAGCTTTTTACATCTGACATTGCCATCTTTCATGACTCATAGAATAGTGCCAAATAATGTCTCTCGTCCAAAATTGTTAACAACGAACTGGGATTAACACTCCCTTACCATGTCAAAAAATTGCTTCAGGTGTAGTTGCCTAATTAAAATAAAATTGATAAAGGGCTAAAGGGATAAAGGGATAGTGACCTTTCTACAAAGTCACCATAATCAATGTCTTTCCCTAGTACTCCTTAAAGATTCTCGGGCAAGTCGAGGAATATCAGTACAGAATTACGTACTGCGTTGTTTAAATACAAATTTTTATTTTCGGACGTATCGAAGGTTGATTTGTAATAATGAATGCAGTACGCAATAAACATCGCAACCTTTTGTTGGTAACCGTTTGTTTTATTCCACTTTCTTGATTACACCTTTTTCATTACTCTTTGCTTACTGCAATCTGTTGGTTACATCTTCTTGATTGCATTGGAGCTGGTCGTTATTTATGGCCAGGAAGCCAGAGGAAATGGAAATGTGACCGTGAAATTTGCAATGACTATTTCCCCCCTCCCACATTTCTCCCCGACTTTCATAACCTTTGGAAAAATCTTGGCTTCCTCACCTATACAAAAAACCCTAAAATAATCTGTTCCACGCTTAACCCAAATGCATGACCAGAATTCGCGAAGATGCCTTAAAACCAACCATTAGCCCTCGTAGTGGCGACTTGTTGAACTTAAGCATCAAAAACGCAGCCAGAGAATGAGCGAGAAAAGGAAAAAAAAAATCATTAAAAAACGTCTACACACCAGAAATACTTTCTCAACACGGCTTTCAAAAGATCAACATGCATGCCATAAAGGGTGAAAACTGGTATTTGTGGGCCAGTAAATCTTTTTTTTCCCCATGATTCTTTCTGAACGTGTTAACATGAGGCTCTACCGTATGCTCAATCACTTTGTGATCCGATTTCACGAGCTGACTAATACTGGCGATCGCCAGTGTTAGTAAGGGTCGACCTAGGGCCTCTTTGTTAAACTCTCAACTTTGAGAGCTTATAACTCCGTTAAAAGTAAACATCTTAAAACCAAATTTGGAATCTAGCCCTGACTAGTCAAGGCTTGTCTGAAGTCCAAAAATTGTGAAATTCGGTCCAGCCAAACCCGAGTACAGAGTGGGGCTAAATAGAAAACTTCTTGTTCTTGGTCTTGTTCTTGTTCTGGGGATGTACCTTTCGTCTGTCCTCTCTACAGGTCAAACTATTTGTCCTGTAAAGTTGGTTCTTATCTCATTTTACAGGTATATGTACCCTTTTCATAAAGCTTTTTCTAATTGGTCAATTGGTTAAGGGGTTACGGCACTCTAAACGACCAGATTAATTGTTTTACGTTGTTTTAAACATTGTTATTATGCAACAATGCCAATTAGTAAACGCCAGCTGTAAGACGTAGACTGAAGATTAAAGGATATGTTTCTATTGTTAACCTGGTGATAGCCAGGTTAATAAGGGTCAGCCTAGGGTCTCCGCGTTAAACTCTCAACTTTGACCGTCAACTGCACTGTTTTACAGTTTAGTTGCAATTCTAAAAGTAACACGAATTAATAAACAAAAACTGAACGTTAAATATTTACAGTAAGGGTCTAAAAGTCAATACCTACAAGGAACACGGACAAGCTTTGACAGTCAGGGTCTAGGTGTAAAAATTTGTCAGTAAGAGGCTGATAACATTAGACCCTTACTCCCGGTGGTCAGAAATAAATACATTTTGACAAAAAACTGGAAATCCTCCTACAAAGACCCGAGTGATGATCCAGTGGTAGTAGGTACACGTTTCCTGCTTGGCTTTGTGTTGAAAATTATTTTTCGATTTAGTAACATAACAGCACATTCGCAGCAGACAGCATTATTGCTTATCTTCTACCATAAATTAACGAAATATAATAAAACATTCTAAAGCATCAAAAGACAAAATGCCAAACTTCACAAGAAAATTGTGTTATTAAAGTTCCATAACAATATTCTAAGAACAAAGAAAACCTGCTACAACCGTTCTTACACATGTTCTGTCTGAATAGACTAGAATTACTAAGCTAACCACCGGGTAGTAAGGGTCTTATGCTTACCAGCCTCTTACTGATGAAATTTTACACCTAGACCCTGACTGTCAAAGCGTGTCCGTGTTCCTTGTTGGTTTGACTTTTAGACCCTTACTGTAAACATTCAAAGTTCCGTTTTTGTTTATTAATATTTAAGTATTTGATGGCTATTTTGTCCGTCATTAGTCGGTTAATGTAAATTTGTGATGTAAATTTGTGATGTTAATTCGCTGAAAGAATTTAAGACTTGACTGACAGTTAGAGAAGCTTTTTTCCCTGTTGGTTTGTTTTCCAAAACAAAATGTTGTTGGAAAACACTTAGTCCAGTTGCCAAATGCTGATTTTTGACCTAACCTAAAAAAAAAATGTTTTTGCGCAGAGATGTTCTACAACATGTCCCTACTGCAAAACTTAATGATGCCACCTTGGCACCCTTGGGAAATTCAAGATGGCGTCCAAAATTTATTTATTTATTTACAAAATAATCGCAATGCCCTAAAAGAGCAAAATAGCATTTTCATATTTAAACAATTTAAAAGAAAAGGAAAACAAAAGAAAAACAGAACATGAGGAAACACTCAGCAACAATGACTACATGTAAGCGACCGAAAACATGCCAACAGCTTTTTAGCAAAGATATCGTCGCTCGAAGCACAGATGACGTCGTGGTCAAGACCATTCCAGTCAATGATGGAACGGGGGAAAAAGGACCCTGCCAGCGAATTTTTGTTGCACCTGTAACACGTCCTTACTTTTCTGATGTGGTCGAGACGACTAATAAAATCAGAAGGAGAGCAAAAATCGGAGGGGTTTAGTATCGTGTTTCCATTTAGGATACGGAAAATCACTTGTAATCTGTGCCGTCTCCTTCCATCAGCCATGGAAGACCATTTCTGTTTATTACAAAGCCCGGTGACACAGGTTGAACTACGAAAGTCGCCGTACACCATTCCAGCTGCTCTGTGCATCACACGGTCTAAGCAGCCGGATAGATTCTTCGTGTGGGGGTACCACACAGCACTGCAATAATCAAGCTTAGGTCTTACCACGGCATTAAAGGCAGCTGGACGAACCTTGGGGCTAGTATCTTTCAGAAGTCTATGAAAGAAACGACCTTCACCGCTTGCCTTGGCGCAGACGTTTTCCACATGGTCGGACCATGTCAACTTATTATTAATTTTGACTCCAAGGCAAGTGATGGAGTCAGCAACTTGGAGTGGAAGACCTTTTAGGGTATAAACAGGAAAACTGTTGTTTCGTTTATGTGATATATGCATAGCTTTCGTTTATGTGATATATGCATAGCTTTCGTCTTTGTAGCGTTTAAGTTCATCTGCCATGTATTACACCATTTGTTTACCCTGTACAGGTACACCTGAAGAACAAGGTTATCCATCTCCTCCTGTATGACTCGATAGATATGAGTGTCGTCAGCAAAATAGTTTATGTGACGAGGCAACAACATCCGTCAGGTCGTAGATGTAAAACAAAAAAAGAACAGGACCTCCCACGGACCCTAGAGGCACACCCGACGTAACAGACACCATGGTGGATTTGGAACCCTCGATAATGACGTATTGGTTTTTTGTTTTTCAAAAAACAACTGAACCACTGGATAACTGACGTAGTTATACTATACGCCTCCATCTTCATCAGTAAAAGGTCGTGTGGAACTGTATCGAAAGCTTTAGCCACGTCCAGCGAAATAACGTCCACTGAATAGCCCTGGTCGAGACCCACAACCATGTCGTGAACCATTGACAAGAATTAGCTCACATGACGAGCCTTTTTGAAACCCAAACTGTTCCTGTGTGATAAGGTTTTCGCTAACTAAGAACTTTACCATCTCCTTAACGATGATATGCTCAAGCATCTTACAACAAATTAAATGTCAGAGCAACTCACCTGTAATTTCTGACATCACTTTTTTTCCACGTTTTAACAACGGAACTACTGCTGAGAGCAACCAATCGTTTGGTATTTTTCCCAGGTCAAGTGACCTTGAAAAAATAAACACTAAGAAGTCAGTGCTGACATCAGCGGTATTTCGTAAGATCGTAGCAACAATGCCATCAGGACCAGGGGCCTTTCCTTCCTTTAATGTGCGTATTAAGTTGCCAACACCAGCTCGACTGATCACGATATCGTTCATCCTATTTAAAGTTCTATGGGGAAGATAATGCTTATCTCAGATAGGAGAGGGCTCAGAGAACACATACTTAAAATATGCATTCAATAAATTACATTTCCGTAAACTATCTTCGACCCGTTCATCGTCTGGTGATACCAAAGACGGTATATTGCACACTTTGGGGTTTATATTCGTTATGTAGGACCAAAAACGTTTTGGATTTAGGGAAATTTCGTCACCAAGTGAATTCATAAAATTACTTTTTCTCTCACAAATCTGACGTTTAATTTCGCTCCGCAAGGATTTTATGTCCTATCTTAAGTTCGCAGATCTCAAACCTGAAGCTTTTTGCGCAATCTTCTGCCTTTGTTAATCAGACGATTTAAGGCTCTGTGCATGCAAGGCTTGTCTCTATTTGGGGAGCCGTAGCAAGTAAATTCTCCAACATTATTTAAAACCTCATTTCTAAAATAGTCCCAGTTTTCGGATATTGTTTGAGAACTCGCTGCAGCAATAAAATTTGTGTAACTGGCAGCTAGTTTTTGGTTCACTTTACGCCAGTCGGTCTTGCTGTTCATGAAACGTTTAATCTTCTTAACTTGTTTAGGTTTAGTGAACATGGGAAAATAACCAACACGATCTGATGATCAGACACATCCTCCTCAATGGAGATCATCGACCACTGGAAGTAAAAATGATATCCAAACAATTTTGACCACGTGTAGGTTTGTCAACCACCTGTTCCAGACCAAATTCATCCATAATTAAATGCAGTTCTTCTGGTGCTATGTCACTAGTAGTGTCACGCCAATACTTGTCATGCCATTTTAAGTCCGGCAGATTCAAATCTCCACCAAATACAATGTTTTGGCATTTGCAGGTATAATCCGTCTTGTCTGTGCACAAAATTTGTTTACAGCTGTCTCATCGTTCGTGAGTGGACTGTACACACAGCCAAGCCAAAGAGGGTCCTGTTTACATAAAGTAATTTTACACAACCAAGACTCAATATCGTCGATGGTTTCAACTTCGCATGATTCTAATGTGTTCTTCACTGCTATCAGCACACCTCCAGCTGTATCCTGTCGATCTCTTCAATAAATAACACAATTATCGGCATCCACAGTAGATGTTATCTTCGGGGTCAAGCCAGGTTTCAGTAGGAAGTAAAATATCGGGATCATAGAAACTTAATAATTCATGCAGCTTATCGTCTTTGTCTCTCAAGCTACAGAAGTTTGCAAGGATAAGCCTCAATTGTGTTCGTTCTCCACCTGCTCGTCTTTTAAAACCTTCCTAGTTATAATTTTGTTGTTTCAAAGAATCAAGTCCGTTTCTCCCTTTTCCTTTCGCTCTTGCATTTGGCGAAGTAAGTTTTTTTTATTTCCTACCTTCTTCTTTCGTCCTGTCTGGAGCGACCGCCACTTGTCTCTTGCACCCATGAAACACCAATTCTCTACACTTGGCGACAACAATGGTGACAACAAAACGGTTTTTTTGTTTCTAACGTCTAAACCGTTCATTAGATTGAAACTTAACCGGTTACCAATTATGCTTAGAATAAAGTTTCCCTCACAAAAGGTTCTATTCATATTTTTTTTGTAAAATTAATCCTTCTTGCCGAAATTCGTTATTTAAGTTATTTTTGGCCATTAACACATGTTACATATACTATTCCTGACTTTAAACAGCTGCAGTACCCGTTCTAATTCGGATAAATGGACGTGATAAGACTTAAATGAAAGATGAAGATGTATATTTTCCAAAAAAGGGTAATTAAAGCTATTTATATTAATTAGGAGCTAAGCTACGGCAGTTTTCATACGTTGAAGCACTGTGTTTTTTCGCTC
>JAHWFP010164163.1:17059-41582 GCA_023313725.1 Lithobius niger
TTTTCCAACAAGGGTAATTAAAATGATTTATATTAATTGGGAACTAAACTACGGCAGTTTACCTACGTTGTAGCGTTGTACTTTTTGCTCTAATTTACCACAAGTTCCATCTTTAAACAGCTGCAGTACCCGTTCTAATTCGGATAAAAGGACGTTATTAGGCTTAGATGAAAGATGAAGATGTATAATTTCCAACAAGGGTAATTAAAACTATTTATATTAATTAGGAGATAAGCTACGGCAGTTTATCTACGTTGTAGCGTTGTGCTTTTCGTCCTGTCTTACCACAAGTTCATCTTTAAACTGCTGCACCACCCGTTCTAATTCGGATAAATGGACGTGATTAGGGTTAGATGAAACATGAAGATGTATAATTTCCAACAAGGGTAATTAAAGCTATTTATATCAATTAGGAGCTAAGCTACGAAAGTTTTTCTACAGTATAACGCTGTGCATTTTCCGCTATTTTACCACAAGTTCCATCTTTAAACTGCCGTAGCCTAACTTCTAACTAATATAAATCGTTTTAATTGCCCTTATTGGAAGATATACATCTTCCTATTTTATACAATCCTAATCACGTCCATTTATCCGAATTAGAACGGGTGGTGCATCAGTTTAAAGATGGAGCATGTGGTAAATTAGAGCGAAAAGCACATTGCTACAACGTAGGTAAACTGCTGTAGTGTAGTTCCTAGTTAACATAAATCGTTTTAATTACCCTTGTTAGAAAATATACATGTTCATCTTTCATCTACCCCTAATCACGTCCATTTACCCGAATTAGAACGGGTGGTGTAGCAGTTTAAAGATGGAACATGTGGTAAAATAGAGCGAAAAGTACAGCGCTTCAACGTATGTAAACTGTCGTAGCTTAGCTCCTAATTAATATAAATAGCTTTAATTAACCTAGTAGGAAATTACACATCGTCATCTTTCATCTAAGCCTAATCACGTCCATTTATCTGAATTAGACCGGGTACTGCAGCTGTTTAAAGTCATGAATTGTATATGTGACATGTGTTAACGGCGTAAATAATTTAAATAACGAATTTCGGCAAGAAGGATTAATAGTACCAAAAAAAGGAATAGAACCTTTTTTGAAGGAAATTTTATTCTAAACGTAATTGGTAACCGGTTAATTTTCAATCGGATGAACGGTTTAGACGATAGACGCAAAAATAAAACCGTTTTTCGTCGCCATTTTTGGACGCCATTTTGAATTCCTCAAGGGTGCAAGGTGGCATCATTATGTTTTGGAATACGGATATATTGTAGAACATCTCTGCGCAAAAACATTTTGTGCAGACTAATCTTTTGGGGTTTTGTGGTGACTGTCAGACGAAGTCGCTTTGGTACAATGTCGTCAGTACGCCCTTCAAAGATGCTGCAACAAGCAACTTCGACGGGTAACTATGGTAACAGAAGTCATTAAAATTGAGGTAGTTCGGGCCTCAATAGCGGTAGACCCTTCAAATTACCCTTGAAACAAAGAACAAATTCCCACCTTTCGATTGAACCAAAGTGGAGTCGTCCACTTGAATTAGAAACGGTGCTATGGACATGACCGAAAATGGCCCTAAACTACACTTTTTCTTCGCCCTACTTAATTTCACCTATTAAAATTGGCATAGTTTGGTCCCTAATAAGAGCGTACCCTTCCACTTACCGAAGAAGAAATAAGAAATTACCATCATTTCAATGAATCAAATTAGTCGAGTCGTCCACTTGAATTAGAAACGATGCCATAGGCATTTAAATGTCCCTAAATGAAATTTTTTCCCCAATAACAGTAAGAGATATGATAAAAAAGGTATTGAACTTAAATTGTAGATAATATTACTGCGAATAATTTTTTTTAAGTTTTTGGGTACTACATAACGAGTCTTGCATAATAGGCCAAAACAGCAAAAACTGAGTAAAAATGGGGTGCCATTTGGCTATTTTGGCTTCAATTCATAGGCTAGTTTGGCAGCGTTATGCCTGTAAGCAAGGATGCGCGAACGAAAGTGTGTGAAAACTTAAAGAAAAATACCGTATTTTTATACTACATAATAACATAACCTTCCTTTTCACCTCCCCCCTCTTCCCCGGAGTCACCGAGCCTTCGTTGCCTTACTACAGAAAAAGAATGATAAAGAAAAATACCGTATTTTTATACTACATAATAACATAACCTTCCTTTTCACCCCCCCCTCTTCCCCGGAGTCACCGAGCCTTCGTTGCCTTACTACCAGACACACTTATCCCTTTTGCTAAGCAAGGCCAGTTAACAGGATAAGAATTTCTGCTAACCAGTTCCATTAGAATAAACCTAAAATAATATCCATTTTTTTAACAATGTTTATTTGTCACAGTTCTAATTTTGGTTAGAAGCGACCAAAATTACTTAAAATTCGAGGTTTCCGTAAATAAACCAAAACACCATCCATTTTTAAACAATGTTGGTCGCTTGTCACAGTCTGGATTTGGTTGAGAAGCCTCGACATGGCCAGTGATTTTCCACCCAATTCTACAAAATAAAACTCAGCATTCGACTTTAAACACTTCTCAGTTGGAAACTTCTGCAAAGGTTTGGTTTTATGACTTGCAAATGCTAAATGCCCCACAAATGGCTAATCCAGTGATGGTGTTAATTCTATAAAGAATTTATAAGTGTTTGATGCTAAAATTAATTACCTCTAAATAATGAAATAAACTACATATTGTACTTTAATTAAATAAAACTTTCCCCATGTTAAGTCACCTTCCACTTTTAAGCTATACTGAAAAACGATTTGTCCTTCCCTTCTCCACATCAAGCATGACAAGTGTTTTCGAAATTTTTTCCTAAACATACCCTATCCCTCGAGAGTTTTGCCAACATCGTTCCCCTTTGGTGCCCTAAATGATCGCCAAAACTATTCACCAAATCCAATAGATTATAATGCACATGAGACATGCACATGTAACAGTCATCACTAGGGTTTATATGAATTTACTCCATTTACAATCCTTTCAAACCTCACAAAATATTACGTCGTTCCAAAGAACTACGTTTGTGTGCTAGTAAGCCTGAAGTCTAATTGATTTAAAGCTTATTTTCAACATATTGGCTTTCTCAAATTTTATTAACCTAGAGATAAACCGTTAAAAATCCTCTTGCCTTAATGCTTAAATGTTCTATATTTAAAATTTGAAGTTTTTTATTAGCATAGCCTGATTCAATCAATTAACCACGTCTGGTCACGTAAATTTATGTCGCAACGAGTACTCTGTTGAGCGTGTTGACTTTGCTGAGCTGTGCAATTGCATACGAAACTTCAAATGGTTGCTGTACTTAGTGAGAACTTTCAGTGCTTAAGCCCTGCTGTGCATTGGCATATCGAGTTATTTTGTATTGTTTTGTCGTAAGATAAAAACTTTTAGTACCTTCGTAACACAAGGAAAAAAATGACTCCATTCGCCTGACGACTTGTTTGAGGCATTGTGCGGCCAGCCCATTGTTACCCGTAAACCGATATCATCAGACGAATACACACCAAATGCGGCAATTGTCTTCGGGAGACGTTGCAAAACTTCGGGAAACGTTGCATTTGGAGGAGCGACTCCAAAAGCCTTTCTGTAGACATTACTTTATGATGCTGTCATGAGACGCCTAAAGACGTATCGCGACAACGTCTCGGCGGTGTGTTACACTCAAGTCATTGCTAAGGTTGTTGAGATGTCTGCAGCAAGGTGAGACAGGTTTCAACAAAATGTGTTGTCATGCGACCAAATGCCGCATTTCGTGTGTCGCCGGCCTAAGGTGTTCGATGCACTGTGCAGCCAGCCTTAACTGTATATCGAGCGCATATCTGGAATTTCATTCTTCAGATATTCCGGCAGTTATGTTTCATGGTGGGGTTATAGGGTGTTTAATCGTTACGCACGAAGTCTCTCCACCCTCCCCCCCCCCCCAACTGAAACCAGTTCTGATTGCGTAGTCATAAAATATCACAGCCCGATGTGCTGTTCATTCCAGTTAGTTGTGCTCGACGTATGGTACATTACAGTAATGTGCGCTCGATCAGGTAAAATTTGTTTGTGTACTCATTAACACCTGCGTTCGTACCATCGATGCATTTTGTCAGAAATTTCTCTCTGGAAGGGTGGGGGGGGGGGGGGGTCAACCAGTAGCTAGGCACAGAAAAACGTTTGGCGGGAATTGCCCCTTTCTCCCCGGACACAGTCTCGTATTAAATCGCCACTGGTAGCAATGTAAAATATTTAAACACGAAAAAAAATTAAGCCTATTTTTCGGAAATGGTCAGACACAGATCAATCGATCCACGAATGACTGCGTTTGATTGATCGCCTAAAACTTAAACAATTGTTTTCGTATTTAAATATTTTGAACTGCTACCAGTGGCAATTGGCTAACAAAAGGGAACACTAAAGTTGGAGAAACAACAAAATGGGACGGTATAATTAAATAACACAGCAGACAAGGGCAAAAAAATCATTTGAGAAAAACGGAAAAGGAGACTTGGCCTTACAGGTATTAATTTCAACGAACACTCCTGTTTAAACCAACCAATAGGTGATAAAACATAAGATCTGCAGAAGCCAGAGCTATAGGGGTAAGACCGGCAAGCATAACCAGCTGTGGAGTTATTCGATTAGTTTTGGAAAATACTCTTTGTTGGTCGTACTGGTTAAAGTAGTCGGCTCATTGTTGCGCAGCCCTTTTTTTCTTCTTCATTGGAACGACAAATATCGATATTGCCGAACGTGCGTAGTGACGAGGAAAAGCTTAAACTGGTCTGGCTCACTATATTCTCCACACACTGCTTCTAATTTGCTTCATTAAATTCCACATAGAAACAGATTTAATTTGAAATACAGTAGGTAAAGTAGAAGAGATCAAATAAAAATATCTAACCAGAACACCAATGCCGTATCTGGACTTGCCACTGATTCATCTTACTCCCGTCCCCCCCGCCACGGACTTGACAGTGATTCATAACCCTTCTCCCCACCACCCTGGACTTGCCACGCCACTGATTAATGTGCATTTTCCTCTACCCCCCCACCCCGGACTTACCACTGATTAATAATTATGTATTCCTCCCCTCCCCCCCCCCTCTCCATCCCTTCACTTCGTGTTCAACTGTGTTGTGTGGGCCAATGGCACATGGGCCCTGCCATAGAGTCGTATGGGGGGGGGGACTTTTTCAGATTTTATAGTTACAAATAAAATTTGTGTTGATGAATTTTTTTCCTCGTTGCAAATTCCTGATTGCCTTAAAAAATGATCCCTTCCCTGATCATTTCACACATGAATAAAACTCGACGCAAGATGAGTTTAAGGAACATCGGCGTTTTAGACAACATTTTAAACTCAATCTTGTCCCGTCGTTAAAAACGAGGCAATTTTCTTTACTTAATTTGGCTACAAGAAGTAATCTGCTGACAGTCATATGACCGTTTAGCCGAATTTTACTCAGTGTCTTAATGTTCGGCCAAATGCGAATTCCCATTTCGGCTAAATCCGTTTCGTCAAGTAATTTTTTTTTTCAAATTACGTGCCTTGCTTGCACTCGCTGCGCTAAACATATAACATCATAAACTGCAACTAATCACAAATTCTTCCCAATCAAGAATGCATCTTTAACTTTTCCAATGTTTCGACAAAACAGGATTCGTCAAAATGGGAATCAGGGCTTAATCAGGGCTTAATTTTCGGCAAAACATGAAATATTTTCGGCGAAACAGGATTCGGTGAAACGGGAACCGGCGAAACGGGTATACACCGTCTCAATAGGCTTATGAAAAGTGTTTTTTGTGGGAAGGGGGCACATTATTTTTGGGCCTAGAGTGGGAGGTCAAGATTTTATCTGGGATTTGAAGGGGGAAGGGCCGATGAAAATTTGGTGGTCACATTTTTATGTCCTCCACACCACCACCCGGCCGTAAATACTGACCAGTCCATTATGAGCACTCATGACACTTCCCCCCCCCCCCCCCCCCACCGAATTGTGTTTGGGGCCTTTAAAAAAGTCATGGCACTTGGGCCCCAGCGTTGCCAGTCCGGGCCTGGGTCTACCTGGTCCTGTGCAAAATAAAATGTGAGGTAACACTGCAAACAAATAAAATAGTTTACCTCATGCGTACAAGGAGGTAGCAGCTATAAATTTATTACTTGAACTGTGGCATTTCCTTATGATAAAAAGTGCCTTTAAAGCCTTACTGACGGAAACCAGTCATTAGGACTTGAAAAAAACAATTCACTGCATTCGTAATGACTGTGAATATCGGTAATAGTCTATAATCGATTAAATTGATGCTGGTTCGACTAGAACTTGAGGACAACTTTTATTTTCAATCAATATTGGTGGTGATGATGATAATGTCTCTCCCTTTTGCAATAGGGTGAGGCGGAAGTCGCTTAGCCCTCCAACATAAAAACGTCAAAACCCTAATTCAAGTCTCGGCTACAAGGGCGAGCTTCAGTCAACGAAAGAAGCAGCTCCGCACTTAATTGTGTTTCCAGCTTAGGGTTGCGCGATCAAAGTTTCGAGTTTCGGGTTTCGGGTTTCGAGATGAATTAAGCTTCTTTCAGGCATCTGACAACAGGTGTCGTATCCGTACAGTATGGGATTTTTGATCACACGCTAGAGTATTTTGAATCTGTTAGAGTTGAATACTCATCATTTTAATAGACTCATGGTTGTATATACATGAAGCATTGTTTTATCCGTTAAAAGTTACGTTTTCAGTTAGTGCACACTGGCTACCAAACGCTGATGACCCCTGACCCAGACTCCATTCACTTTCATGAGATTATTTGTATCGTAAATAAATAAATACGCCTTTGTACAGCAAAGTCGAAACCTTTAGCCCGCTAGCTTTGTTATTTTTTTTTTCAATATTTAACCGAGTCTCACTAATACTTTTATTTTAATTGTCCACAACGACAATCCGGGAGCTGACGGCGTGTTTCACAGTGCAGACAATACGTCGGAGGAAAGGGTGGGGAGGGAGGGGTTGGGGAGGAAAGGAGAAGAGAGCAGGGTTGAAACATGAAAAAGTAGGGAGGAGTGATCATGAGGAAATTTATATATTTGTTCCAATCCAGAAACAAAACTCCTCCCCTCACCCCCCCCCTCCCCCCTCCCAAAATAAAAAACGTGGCGTGGTGACATGAGTTTAACACACCTATCTTAACTGTTGTTGGTGGCTTCAGTTATTTCACTATCGGTGGCTGGGGTTACCAATTCTTCAGTATTGGTGGCTGGAATTACCACTTCTTCACTGATGGTGGCTGCAGTTACCATCTTGGTAGGCGTCAAATGATTCGTTTCAAAGTTCATCATCCAGTAGATCCAAAACGTCGGCCTTCGCGACTTGCGTGGTAACAGTTGATTGCGGGACTTACGTGGTACCCGCAATCGACTGTTACCACGCAAGTCGCGAATTTTTTTTCGTGTTTAAATATTTTACATTGCTACCAGTGGCGAATTGATACGAGACTTTGTCGGGGGGGGGGGGAGGGGTAATTCCCGCCAAACGTTTTTCTGTGGCCAGCTACTGGTTGACCCCCCCCCACTCTTCCAGCGAGAAATTTCTGACGAAATGCATCGATGGTACGAACGCAAGTGTTATGAGTACACAAACAAATTTTGACTGATCGAGCGCACATTACTGTAATCTACCATACGTCGAGCACAACTAACTGGAATGAACCGCATATCGGGCTGTGATATTTTATGACTACGCTATCAGAACTGGTTTGAGTTGGGAGGGGATGGGTGGAGAGACTTTGTGCGTTAACTATTAAACACCCTATAACCCCACCATAAAACATAACTGCCAGAATATCTGAAGAATGAAATTCCAGATATGCGCTTGATACACAGTTAAGGCTGGCTGCACAGTGCATCGAACACCTTAGGCCGGCGACACACGAAATGCGGTATTTGGTCGCACGACAACACATTTCGTCGAAACCTGTCTCATCTTGCTGCAGACATCACAACAACCTTAGCAATGACTTGAGTGTAACACACCGCCGAGACGTTGCCAATGCACAGCGGAGCTTATACTGAAAGGTCTCACTCAGTACAGCAACCATTTGGAGTTTCGTATGCAATTGACCAAATAACCATCGTGACCAAAACCGGTGAACACCGGACAAAGCAAAGTATTTTGTCTTAGGGCGGTTTAGCGTAAGACAGACAGTACCTTCCTAAAGCACCGAACAGAACGCACCATCGGCTGACAGACGGCATTGTCGAGGCAGAAGCCTTTCAGTTAAAACTGATCGCATGGAGAGGTGTACGCACCTCCCGTCAGCTGGTCACACACTGCTCCGTTCCGTCCCGTTCCGACAACTGATGTCGAGGGATGGTCCAGCGCACCTTGCTTCCACCGCTAACCGTTTCAAGTCGGCTCGACTGAGCTTTTAAGTTTGATCGCGCCCAAATTGGCAATGCAAATGGAGAAGGACTTGTAGTGGTCTTAAGCAGGTAATTAAATAAAAAGGCGTAGTAAATTAAGTATTATTAATTCTTTACGCTCTTGCACCCCTCCCCACACACGTCCATCTAACGCTCTTTTTTGCTTTTTCGAGTTTTGTAAAATGAGTGGTGTGGCCAGAACGGATACTTTCCGGTTGTGCTTCCTTACTGTGTCGAAGAAAATGGGTACGTATACTGCAATTTGATGTGTTGCTTTTATAGGGTCTTGTAGGGAGAGGGGAGGGGGCTTGCTCACCACCAGAGTTTATTCTTATTTTACGGCAGGTTTGATTGGGGAAGCTTTAAAATATTTACTGTGTGCCCCTGCAGTTCCGCACTACCAGGGATGACAACGGTTTTAAGCCGGCAATGATTTGGGTGAGTTTTCCAACTTAGATTTTAATTTTGCCAACTATACCCGATTTTCATCGAGAACGGATTTAGTATGATGTTTCTGCTTTTACTAAAGCAGTGGGTAGTGATGGGCCAGCAGACGAACTACCAAATCAAATGGGCAACTATACATGATATTTTGAGTCGACTGCATACTTTTGCTGACTCGCGCCCTGCATTACAACTCCTATGTTGATGCCCACTACAAAAGTAATGTAGTAATAAATGAAGTTAAACGTGTTGTCTCACAAACCGGTAATGCTGACTTATTGCAGCATGAATTCATTACATCTTGCAAAAGTATGTTGAGAATGGGTTCCCACTCGGGTACGTTAACAAATTAATTTCAAAAGCTTAAAGTCCTTAAAAAGAAACTTAACATCAATAACATCCGACTTGTTTCAAACAGCCCCCACCAAAATATTAAGCAGCTGACCGTGCACCACGAAAATAAATCAATAACAAATCAGACGACGTGCTTTCCACACGCAATACTGTTTATCGAATTCCCTATACGGAGCCAACCTGTACTGCTGTAGGACAATCTCTTCAAAAACTTAAGGAACGTATGGCATCCCATAAATCAAACTTCAAATTAAAAGTCGAAATAAATTCTTTGGTGCAACACTGCCTTTCAACAGGCAAGTCGCCAGACAAATACGCAACAGGCCACACCCCCGACTTGGACAAGGTCTAAATCTTGTTTCGAGAAAAAATACACCAGGGCACGAATTAATCTAGAAACGCTGTTCATCCATACACATACACCACCTGTACATAACCACTTAGTGCCAGGTAATAAATTTCTAAAAGAATATTTTCCTGTAATTAAATCACTTAAACTCGACTCTTTTGCCAGGCATATTGTAAAACCAACATAACGAATGCATCACACCTTTGAAACACGTGACCCCGATTTGCATACACCTTGCCTTGCGACGTGGCATCCAACGGAGCAGGTGGGTCGTTGCTTTTCGGCTGCCATTTCTGCCACTTTTGAGGGGAGAAATTGGTGGTTTTTATCCGTTTTAAATGTCTGTTTTATGCTTTTAATATAGGTTGACTTAGTGGCTTTTGCCATGCTTTAATTTTATTGCTAACCTGAAGACGAAAATTGATAATTTTCGAAACGTTGTTTGTATTTTTTTGTGTTTTTTTAGCGGATTTTGTCACCTCGGAGGAGGACTAGGTTTGCTTTCCCCTCATGTACAAGCCGGCATCCACGGGAATAATCCCTGGCAAAGACAACCCTGAGTCCTAGTCCAATTTCACTAAAAACCGAAACCATTCGTGGGCTGAGGAGCGATCAGCTGTTTCGGAAAGGGTTACATCCCAAGTGAGGTCAGGCAGTGCGGTAAAGTGTTGTAATTTAGTAATGGTTAAAGAAGCGGAAGAAGGAACCGCATGCAGGGGTCTTAACACCGTGGGGTACAAGGTAGGAAATCAGATAAAATACCGAAATCGTCTACCTTGTTGGGAAGATGGTGCTCCCATGTGTGAGATGGACAGGCGGATGGTGCGTGGCTTGGCAAGTTTTACTGGTAGACATGAGGAGCAGACACTGTTCGTAGGATGGACTATGGAAGGTATGTGAAATGAACAGGCGGATGACAAATGTTCTTGTTGATTAGAGAATGTGAAGAGTGGATAACGTCCAAACGATGGATGATTTGTGTTTGGTGAACGTATGATGGGGCGAACTTGTAACGGACGTTACAGGAGGCGGATGAAGCGGAATCCTTGCCGAGAATCGTCATGTAGAGGAACAAGAGACGGATGGAAATGACGTTTAGGGAAGGACACGAAAGCCTAATGCTACGCCCGTGGCCTTGTCCCGGCACGGGGAGAATTGCAATACATTCGTTGAATGCGATGAGGTTCCAGTAATACCGTGGAAAACAGGGTTAAAGCTGGCAGCGTTATCATATTGCCACACAGAATACGATAAAATTTTCTGGAATTGGTTCGTGGCAACTGCTTCTTTCCAGAGTGTAACAGGAAAGGTGGAGGTTGATGTCGGAGGATCGCCGTCAGGGGTGTGATAGTCACAAGCCGTGGACGAGGGATCTCGAAGCGGTGAGGGTAATGGCGAAGGAGCTTCTTGGTGAAGTGCAGCTAAGTTTGGGGATGAAGATGTGTCCGCAGGATGAGGACGAAGCGGCGAGCGGATTGTGGCAGAGGACGGGGCAAGTCATCCGTGGCCTTGTAGCACCACCTTCCCAGTGTAATCTCGTGTGTATTTCACTGAATGCACGTAGTGTTGTTCGTAACATTGGTTGTTTTAGGGAACTTGTGAAACGTAACTGTTATGACATTATTTTTGTGGTTGAATCATGGCTCAATAGTAGTTTTACAGACGCAATGCTTGTTGATACACGGTCCTATACAGTGTTGCGTCGTGATCGGGGTAGCCGTGGTGGAGGGCTGCTGGTGGTTCATAGAGTGGGGATACCACTGGCAGTTGTTGAATCTTCCGCAAAGGCTGAAGGCATTACTCTCACCTTGCCATCCTGTAAATTAACCTTAATTTTGGGCTACCTGCCAAATAGTTACGTGAATTCTGATATCCTTAACTTGTGTGAATTTATTGTCAACTCCTTTAACCCAGGGCATTCCAACATAATTTTGGGCGACTTCAACTTGTCAACAGTTAAGTGGGACCGCAACAGAGCCGACGACTGCCATCATCAGTATTTTCTTGACTTAATTGCTCCACTTGGCATGAGGCAAATTGTGGATAAACCCACTAGAGGACAGAACATCTTAGATCTAGTGTTTACTCATGATGACAGATTAGTCTTCGATCTTGAAGTGGAGACCCATCTCGGAAATAGTGACCATCTTGCGGTGTGTTTTTCATTAAATTTGTCGAATACTGTGATGGGGCCATCCAATTGCCCATCCCTCGTTGTACCGAAGGGGAAAATCGACTTCCCCAAACTTAGAAGTTCTCTTGCACATGTTGATTGGGATGGGCTAATTTTTGATACACATCCGCACATTGAACAGATGTGGATATGTTTCCATCAGATTTTGTCCGGACACGTTGAAGAGTGTCGAAAGGTGCCAAGACCCTTTAAACATGGTCATAGAGACATACCGCATCATATTGCCAAGCAGTGCCGCTTGAAACTTAAACTTTGGCATAAATATAAGTCAAATCAGTGCCCGGACACATTGCGTGCATATAATAAGGCACGTAAAAATTATTCAGAAGCTATAGAAACGTGGTACAAGGAGCAGGAAGTCGCAACGATTCGTGAGGGTAACTTCTCATCACTCTTTAAACTTTATCGTAAACTGAATTCTTCATCACGAGCGTTACCACCTTTTAAAGTTGGGAACTCATTTATTACTGAGAACCAGGCCAAAGCAAAAATACTTAGTGATTCTTTTGTCTCAAATATTGTTGTTGATGATGGCAACTGTGCAACTCCAGAAAGACAGCTATCTCAACAGTCCACTCTATGTCCACAGACAACTTTTCGTGTTAATAAGGTTTATCAAACCATTAACAGACTTAAACCAAGTAAGTCCTGCGGACCAGACGGTTTTTCAGCATATCTTTACAAGGAGATTGCTTGGGTCATTAGCTACCCACTTTCAAAACTCTTTACGTGTTCGTACACCCAGGGTGTGCTTCCAAGTACCTGGAGTACTGCACATGTTGTACCCGTTTTTAAAAAGGGTTCTCCATCCGATCCACTTAATTACAGGCCGATTGCTTTGACGTGTGTGGCTTGTAAAATTATGGAATCCATTATTAGAGACAATTTAATTCACTTTTTCAGCGTTAACTCCATAATTACACAGGACCAGTTTGGCTTTCTGCCACACAGATCGGCTACTCATCAGTTACTGGCAGTCCTTGACCGTTGGACCTCTGCACTCGATGAGGGAATTCCAACGGATGTTGTATACTTTGATTTTAAAAAGGCTTTCGAGTCTGTTGTCCATCGCAAATTGCTTCTCAAGATTGATGGCTGCGGCATTGTTGGTGAATTAAAAGCCTGGCTAAGTGCATTCTTGGCAAACCGCACCCAGCGGGTAATCGTTGCAAATACACCATCGTCTTGGGTGCCTGTTCCATGTGGGGTACCCCAGGGCTCCGTCCTGGGACCACTGCTTTTTATAATCTATTTAAATGATTTGAAATTTTCATGTGAAAGTACCTATGGCTTCAAATTCGCAGACGACCTGAAACTTGGAGCAGAAAATTTCACCAAGTACAACTCACCAGACTTGGAGTGTCAGGTGCTAAATGTGGCCGAATGGTCAAAGGTGTGGCAACTACCACTTTCAATTCAGAAGTGCCACTCCTTCCATGTGGGCAACCAATTAACTTGTCGTAATTATTTTTTGGAACAGTCACAGTTACCAGTTTTTACCGAGGTCCGCGACCTGGGAGTTTGGTTCTCCAGTAATCTGAAATCTTCCCTTCACTGCGAAAAGGTCTGTGCATCTGCATACCGCCGTTGTGCTTTGGTTAATAGATGCTTCAGGTCCGGGGATCATATGACGAAAGTTTGGGCCTTTAAGGTCTTTGTGCGTCCCCTCCTCGAGTATGCAACACCGGTTTGGTCCCCATATTTGGCACGGGACATTGACCTCCTGGAGCGCGTTCAACGAAGGTTTACAAAAGGCTTAGCTGGCTTTCGTGAGGTTTGCTATGGGGAGCGCCTTGCAAAGTTGGGTTTGGAACTCCTTGAACTTCGCAGAATGAGATTTGATCTCATCTTAACATTTAAGATTCTCCATGGGTTTATCTCTGTAGATTTGCCGTTCTTTGACTACGCACCTTACCCAAATCGCACCCGGGGTCATAATTGGAAACTCGCTGTCCCACTTTGTCATCTTGAATGTCGTCGAAATTTTTTTTCGGTCCGAGTCGTCCCAATTTGGAATGCCCTTCGTGCGGAGACAGTAAATGCGACATCTGAAGCAAGATTTCGTAGGTTATTGCATTCTGAACAACTAGACAAATTTCTGAAACGGCCGATTGTGGCATGCACGTAAATACCGTTATTTCACTTTTAACCAGGAACAGAGTAAGCGGTCCCAAGCCCTTCTGTTACCCTTCCACTATGTGGTAAATTATATTATATTATTATTATTATTTAAGTCTAAGACGTCGGGTACGGGAACTGGCACAGTAGTAGGCCTTCAAGGTGCAGATGCAGGGATTGGCGAGATCCAAGCGTTATGTTCGCGGAGCAGAGTGTAGCTTATATGAAGGGAACAATAACGCTGGTTTATTAGCTCGAGCATGTTGGAATATGCCTCGTTCGCAGCACGGAGGAGAGTGTTTTTCGATCTTAGGGCTTATGCAGATGCTGCAGCCTCTTGTAAGGATGAAGTGTTTGACTGAGCGGAGTGAAGTGTAACGAGTTGCGTGACAAACCCATCCAGGTATTCAAAAAGAAACTTAAGGTTGAAATCTAAGTGTTCTTGTTCCCTGGCCGAAAGATGCAGATCCCTAGTGATTGCTGTTTGAAGCACTGGTGTGGTCGGGAATGGAGCCGGTTTAGTGGGGGATGGTACATCCGCTGAAGAAAAGGTTTGAAAGCCCCTCGGAGGGGATGCAGAGGTAACACGAGCTGGAGAGGTTAAGGACGTCGGAGTAAGTGGTACCGTGGAGAACGGTGTAGACAGCTTTAGAGTCTTGGAGGATGTTGAGGACGGCATCCTAGTGGGGGCAAGACGTTGGCAAGCGACCTTGATTCTTGCCACCGATTTGATTCCCGACGTTCCTGCTACTGCAGGGATTGCTTTGGTGTCGGGAAAGGTAGAAGGCTTCAGAGGATAAATGGATGGTAGCGGACCTGATGCAGACCTTGGTTGCTGTCTTTGGTAGTGAAGGAACGGTCGGGAACTTGGTAGTGAAGGAACGGGCGCATGCATTTGGGATTGTTTCAGAGCTCGTAATTCTTCTCGCTTCTTGGCTGCACGTGGCACCTGCTTTCTTGATTGATGTTGCTTTCGTCGACTAATAGTCCATTGATTTGGCGAAATGGAGAGGCAAATACGGCAGTTACATTTCCTGTCCGTCACACTGCCTGTGTCGCTGGCAGCATGGATGGGGATCAAAGTGGTATATCGTAGAATTTTCGAAAAAACCGAGGCAATTACATGCCTTGGGTGAAGACACATTTGCTTCCTTGCTTACAGTTGCTCCAATGTTCGGTATTACTTCGGTGTTCGGTACAAGGTCTTCAGATAAAGAAGAGTCGGACGAAGAAGAGTGAACGATGAACAGGACACAAGAACCATTAGGCGCACAGCGAATTGAATCACGAGGTGAGCGACCGTAGAGGTGCCTGTTGTGGAACGTGGCATCATTGCGCAGTCAGCAGGTGTAGCGCTGTAGGTGGGACTGGAAGCGCTGTAGGTGAGACCGAAATGTTGGTGGCAGGCGGATGGAGGTTTGTCGTAGTATTAGAATAGTTGCGTCCCTCCCTTCTTTTATGTCTGGTTTTCCAGTGTAAAAGTAGAGGGTTCGTAACAGTGTGCATGGACAAGAGATGGACCACAGACTGGCGGAAAGGGACGTGAGGACGTGACAGTATCAGACTGGTCATGAGCTGGAGACGTGTTGAGGACATGATCTGGGAGATGTGTCCTCTGTCCTTGCTACGGCGTCCCGGGGAGGCTGTGAAGGGTGAAGGATAGATTCCCGTGAAAAGTATGGGAAGGACGACGGAGTTGTTAGGTGTGCGATATTCGCGACTTGTGGATGAATTTGTTGCATCCGGCATCGGAGGCAAGACGTCGGTGCTTCGTTATTGTTGGTAATTTGGATGAAAGATGGTGTTATCCATGTGAACAGGAAGCGGATTGAGAGATTGGTGAGGCGGACGTACGGGAACGGGTATGTAGTTGTTTGTTGTGTGTGCGGATGGTAGCACAAACGTACTGCTGAAAGTGATGAAGACCAGGTTGCATGTAGTTGAGGATGCATTGACGTGAAAACTGTGTGCAAAATGGAGGAGATGCGACAGGGGCAGATGCCAAGCTGTCCGTTGTCATACTAGGGCTGCCATCCGTCTAACTTGTTTGTTTGTTTTTGTGTTTGAACCACAGCACAATAGCGGAGCCAACTGCGCATCCGCATTTAACTAGAAAGAAAGGTTACAATAAGTTATTGTCTTGTTAGTCCGAAGGACGCTTACAATAATTAAAGGCCAGGAGGTGTGATGACTAATGTGCAGGGAATGCCGTAGGGGTGAGCGGATGTCGTAACACACGTTGAGTCCAAGGATGTCGTCCTAAGGAGTCCTGATGATGCCGGAGGACCAGAGATCATGCGTGTAGCGGATGCCGACGATATTGTGATGATGTACGGGATGGACATCTTCCGGGAGCGGAGAACAGGTGGGGCCTGTGTGAGAAAATTGATTGGTCACAGGACAAGTCAACGGAGACAGGTGAAGGACCAGGGCTGGAATCAGCTATGTTATGATTGAGACACCATGTAGGCGAGGCGGTCGGATCGCAGAAGGATCGACGAAATGTCGAGGATTGAGCGGACAAACATGTGGAACACGGCGGATGGAAAGTGGGTTAAGGCCCGTTCGAGAAATCGAGAGGACTTATAGTAGCTGGTGAAGGCAGAAATGGGGACGGAGGAGAGTGCGGACGTCCATCCCACCGAGTGAACGTGCGGATCGCAGTGGGCGGTGGATTAGGTGATTGACGGACCGACGAGGAGCGATGGACAGGGAAGCAGCCTGAACGGTGGCATAACACCTGTGGAGATTCAAGTATCCTTGTTCGAGGAGAGGATGGATCGGTCCTCTGCCCACCCGTTCCTAAGGATGGAGCAGAGGTGGCCGGGAGCGAAGCTTCAACAGGGAGATCCAGAACGTTCTTGGTAGGAGAAGGCATCCTAGTAGAGGCCATCCTTTGGCTTCAGTCGGATAGGATATTATATATAGGAAGGTGAAGTCAGCTGGTCCTGAGGACTGTTGGATCCATGAAAAGGATGGAATGGGAAGTGTTCAAGGCGGTCACGTCGTCGTGAACGCCCTAGGAGAAATGATGCCATCGGACAGCTGTGCCGAGTATATATAGCCAGCCCAATCCTGCGCATGCGCAGTAGTGCAAGCCCGGCTGGGAAGCCAACTTTCAAGCTTCTAGGGGAAATAAGGGTCAAAAGGAGGGAAACACTATAAAAAAACAGGTAATGTTTATTTTCGTCGGCTATAAAAATTATTTTTTCAGAGTTAGCGACTCTTTCTATTGACTTATAATGTTAAACTTTAGGCTCAGGTGGGCACCCCTAAAAGTTTTTCTACAGTTTTTAACTTTTGGGATAGCGATTTGGAGGTTGAAGACCAACTTTTCCGCTCTATTACGATTTGAAATTTAAAAAAAAAGCATTTTTTTTATTCATCCTCTGACAGCTCCTAAAGTACGTTTTTGGCTGCATTCTGTCCCATTTTTAACCGTTTGTCAACCCCTATGCTTGTAGAATGTTTTAACGTTGAAATCCCTGGGTTTTTCTTGTTTTACTAGACTTCTTGCCACCAAAACCGTCTAGTAAGGTTGAAAATTGAGTCGATTTATGTGAACTAATTTATGTTAACTGTAAAAAAAAAACTTCTAGAAGACTCTGCCTACAAGAGTTACTTTCTTGTAGCTTTTTCAGTTGTAATATTTTGCTGATTCACCGCAAGTAGGCTTAACACGTCACACTACAACGTGTTTTCATCTCAATGTTTGTTGTCTGTCAACACTATCAGCAACAACGGTAATAAGATAATGGTTATCTTCTCTAGAAGAGAAATATTTGTCTTGTGCTTCTGATAGTTTAACTGTGACATTCGTAAACATTTGCTGAAGGCATTGGTAAGTGAATGAGTAATTTTTTTTCCTCTTAAGCGTTAAGGCGGATACTCACGAAAACTTTAGGAGCGTTGCGAGCTATGCTTCACGCTGCTACGTCACTCGCTGGCAACGCGTTAAGTGCTAGGCCGAAGCCCGGATTCAAGCAGTGCTTTGATCGCGTTGGAAAATTACATATTTGAAGCTCTTCGTTGGCGCTACGCCTGAGCTGCAGCCAATAGGAGGCCCATTGTACCGCACGCAAGCGCACAGTCGCATTATTTGCTTTAGCAGCTTCACCAACAAACTCAACACGTCTTGAAGATTCACGAAAAATTCGCTAGATTATGATACTTTTTTAAACTCCTTTCGTGCAGGCCGCCTTTTATCAGTGGAAGCAATACAAGTGGCATGGGGAAATTAACCACATGTTTTCAGATCTGTTACAACAACAATTACCGCTTTCAATGTCTTAAAGGCACGTAATCCTTCCGGTATGTCGTGCGATCCGTTGAGAATAGTGTTTGCAACATTTACACAGGTTAAGAGTTATACTGTTTTCACGCATAATAATTCGTCCCGGGTCAGCTCTGGCCAGCCCTGGCCAGCTCTCATGTCAAGCACCGGGAGCGCTTTGATAATTTTCACACGTAATAAATGCTTGAGAGCCGACTCGCGCTTGGGAGCACCGTCTGTCTGGCAAATGTTGTTGACAGGAGAATAAGCGCCGGTGCACACGTGTGGTCGTCGCATTTGCGTTCGCCGCTGTGGTACCGCATTTGCGGTTTGGTTTACATGCCATCTGTTGGATACTGCACACGTACCTGCGTCGACGTTGCGTTAACGCCCGCCGCGCACCCGCCGCTCGTGCGGTCGTTTTGCGCCGCAATTCCCCCTGTCAACGCAGCGGTACCGCAGCGTTAAAAAAACGCAATTGCGTCTCTGAGTACCTTGGGTGACTTGAGCGGTGCACACGTCCGCCGTTAACCGCAAAAGCGTTACCGAAAATGGCGTCCAATTTCGAAGAAATAGACATGGAATCGTTTATTGGGGGAGTAAAGAACTATCGTGAAGTATGAACTGTTGCTGCAGAAATGATTGAAGACTCATTGGGAAGTAATTAAAGAACTTATCCGAATTCTTTAGTTAATCTGCAAGGGATGTATAACATTTTCCCCTGGTACATCTTAAATTAGTACATCAATAATAATAATAATAATAATATTTTGCTGCAGGAGCAGCAGGTCTGGCAAGGATCCGAGGATCACTAATAGCCAGCCTTGACTAAGCGCCACAGGAAAGCTAAGCTACAAAAGCAAACAGAACAGATCAAAATACGAAATTACCAACAAAATTCAGGACGTTTCAAGAATGGTTTCAAGCAATGCTTCGACATGATTGACCGAAAATGCTCTGGACTGCGAGCAGTGACTACAGCTTCGGGAAGGGAGTTCCAGACAGGAACTACTCTCAAGGAAAAGAAGTTCCTTCTACAATCGCGGTGCGAAGCTTGTACGGCCAATTTAAAGGGGTGGCCACGTGTGTTGACACTTGGTGCTAAATCAAACAACGGCAGATCAATTTCCATGAAGCCCCTGAGGTTCTGTGCACAGCAGTTTGTACCAAATTGTACCAGTTTGTACCAGTTTGTACCAATGTACCAAAATTCGTCGCATTGGTTTTAAAATATATTTTTTGTTCACGAGGTAGGCGAAAAAAGCAACATCGTCTCATTGGTTTCAAACTATAATTTTTTGTACACGAGGTTATGGAACCGAACGCTCACATACGTCACCGAAACGGCACCGCAGCGTCAACGCGCGTTAATAAAACGCAAGTGTGCATTGATTGGATGCGTTTCAAAAAACGCACGCGTGCACCGGCGCTTAGAGCAATGAGTCGGCTTCACTTCTCGTATTGCATGTTTTCAGGTGAAGCTCGACATTAATCTCAAACTGGCATCACTAAAATGTTTGAATATAATTAAAATAACCACGAGTTGAAAAAAAATCAAATACGAACATTAATACACCATCTTCTCCATGAATGTTGGGAGAAAAATAAACCATGGGGGAAAAATGGAAAATAAAATACATTACAAAAGTCCTTTAATATAACCAAACCTACCCTACATTATGTTACATGAGGAATAAAACATCGAATCATTTTTGTGTGGCTTTTTCTGCGGATTTTTTTCTCAGCCTTTATCTTTCGTCTATTCTGTGTGTGTGTGTGTGTGTGCTTTTTTAAAATTTAATCATTTACCACGGCCAATACAAACCAATTTAAAAAAACAAAAAACTTTCTATGTAATTGGTAACACCTTTGCCACCAACCCTCTTTCCGTGAATTTGGTAAATATGGTTTCGTAAATACCAAGCTGGTTCTTGAATTTATTTCTTGCGTTATTAAATGTAATATTTTGATTTCAATACGGGTATGAAACACATTGCTGTTCCTCTTTGGAACTATTATCAGACTGCCTAAGTAGATATTCAAACTGCTGTCCTTCGAATTTTTTATAGTTAAATCTTGGCAGTGTAGCTCCGCGATTTCAGTGTTGACCTATAAATATATCCAAAGGTTGACGGTTCGATTCCTTGGTTGGGGCAGTCTAACGTTGAAGAACAGAAAAATGGATATGGTTCGTATAATTTATTTCGATATTTCTCTGTAATATAAATGTGATGTCGTGTTAGTTCGACATTTCTCTGTAATATAAATGTGATGTTGTGTCAGTTCGACATTTCTCTGTAATATAAATGTGATGTTGTGTCAGTTCGACATTTCTCTGTAATATAAATGTGATGTTGTGTCAGTTCGACATTTCTCTGTAATATAAATGTGATGTCGTGTCAGTTCGACATTTCTCTGTAATATAAATGTGATGTTGTGTCAGTTCGACATTTCTCTGTAATATAAATGTGATGTTGTGTCCTTCATTCTGCGACAGTTTGTTATTATGACAACATAACTTCACACTCTCTAAAACCTGGCTCATTGACGAAGGTGAGTTTGAGTTCAGATGACTTTCATTATTTAACTTTGCTCATTAAAAAAACTACCGGCAATTTCTAATCTTTATTTTTCCTTATACTGCTGCTTTTCGTTTGGATACACCAAACAAATCCTTTTAAGGGCGCGAAAGTCGCAAACGAAAATAACACTGTACAAATTATATCATTTAGGAAAAAAACACTGCCGGTTATTGTACCAAATGCTAATAAAGAGCTCTCTTCTTTTCTCCCATATGTTTTTCAATCCGTATAATAACCATTATTTAATTTACGATGCATAGCTGTTTCTCTTTAAGGTTCACTTCACACGTTGCCACTTGTAGCGGAGCATAGAACAGAGTAGATGTGTTCACACGTTTGCCGCCAAAGAAGCGCTAGGTGCCACAGAATATCAAATTGCCGCTATCAAAGAAGCGCCATTGAGTGGCTACGTGTGTAGGGACCATTAGGGCCACCGCGCACACAGCAGCCAAGTCGCATGGCCAGGTCGCTGCGGCCAACGAGAATGCCTATGGTGTATGTAGAAAAGTGCTGTTAGCCTGTCGCCGAGCCGCTGGCATCTCGGGCGGCGTGCAGGCGGCCACACAGCGACCATATTTGCTCCATGTTCATTTTTCACCACGTGATCGAGAATTACCAATGAAAAAGTGGACGTGGCCGCGCAGCCGTCGCCATGTTTTGGCCGCGACGACCAGTGGCCGCGCGACCTGGCCGCTCAGTGCGCGGGTGGCCCACCGTGCACACAGCGGCCAAGCCGCACGGCCAGGTCGCTGAGGCCAACGAGAATGCTTACGATGTATGTAGCGACGCGCACTTGGCCGCAGCGGCCAGCTTGTCGCCGCGACCACTGGGAACCCGGGCGGCGTGTAGGCGGCCACAGAGCTCCGTGTTCCTTTTAAATCACGTGATCGAGAATTATCACTGAAAAACGGACGTGGCCGCGCGGCCCGTCGCCGTGTTTTTAGGTCGCGACGACCACTGGCCCCTCAGTGCGCGAACGGCCTTAGTGTTTGGCGTTTTCTTTTGCTTGTTGACATGAGTGGGCTGCACTGCGAGGCTAAGAGCTCGGGTGGGCTCGCTTCGAATTTCACTGGGAAGCACTTGGAAGCGGCGTAGGTAAAGAAATGGAGTAAAATAAAGGCAATACTATTTTCAGTACTTCCCCAGCCATGTTCAATCACACGCTCCCAACTGTTAGCCCTCTTTTCAGCTAGGCCATCGTCTG
Source organism: Lithobius niger (assembly GCA_023313725.1). Taxonomy (NCBI): domain Eukaryota; kingdom Metazoa; phylum Arthropoda; class Chilopoda; order Lithobiomorpha; family Lithobiidae; genus Lithobius; species Lithobius niger. The sequence continues at coordinate 38,998 of JAHWFP010164163.1, forward strand.
TTTTCTTATTTTCAACCTCGGTGATTTTCAACCTCGTTATTTAGCCATTTGTGCAGCTACCGGCGCTCAAAAATATCTACTGGAAGGGGTGTGGGGGAAGGAGTGGAAATTAAGTGGGCAGGGGAAATGTTGGGCATGATTCCTTTTAGCGTCGTCGCTGGGTCTTACGCTATTAATACAAATGAACCTTTCAACATGCACGTTTTTCTTTCAGACTCAGACGAAATGAAGTGGTCAGTGACGTCATATTTCCTGATACTACTCTGTATTGTACCCGTCAGCGTCGTCTATGGCGAAAAATATAAAATTCTCATTCTTTTGCCAACATCAAGTAGAAGTCACAAAAACGTTTTTATACCCTTGATGGAGGGTCTTGCTTCTCGAGGCCATGACGTCACAGTTATATCTCCTTTCAAACCAGCGAAGACAATTCCTAATTTGAAAGAAATTGTTTTGGATGGCGTTAGAGAACAAATGGAAGAGAGTCAAAAGAACGTATTTCAGAAGTCTGTCGGTCGCAGCATGTCAGCAACCGTCAGTTTTTTCTCTAACATATCAGAAACGTCTTGTAGGTTGTTTCTAGACATGCCCCTTACCAAAGAGATGCTTGCGAATGGTAAAACATACGATTTGGTCATCGTCCACGCAATTATGAACGATTGTCCTTTAGTGGTTGCTACGTTAACAGGTAAGGTTGTTATGTACCTGAGTCCAGCGGTAGCCCCCTCTCTGGACAACATTCAACGTATACCACCTTCAGTGATACCAAACTTCATGTCTGCATTGCCTACGAAGATGAATTTTATCCAGAGAATTCTAAATACTGTTGCTGAATTTGCATCGAATGCCCTCTTTGGTTACTACATGATTTCAGTGGAACAAAGCATTTTATCTGAAGTTTTACCGAATGCTCCAACCATAAGCGAAGCACAGAGTCAGATTGCTCTTTACCTGTACAACTGTGATCCCGTTCTAAGGCCTCCTCATCCCGGACAGCCAAATATCGTGGCTGTTGGTGCAATGCATTGCAAAGATGCGCAACCACTACCGAAGGTAAGAATCAATCCACCCAAAACCAAAACTGGTAGAAAAACCCGCCAAGTTTCCAAAAACGGTCGGCCTTTGAAGGTAGTGATATCATTCCACCAGGGAAAGGCCGCCAAGGTTAATCCTATTAGCCAAGTTAATCGCACCTACTAATAGTTCGAAAGTTAAATGAAAACTAGAAGATTGCTACTAGCGGTAGCAATCTTCAAGTGTTCATTTAACGTCCAAAGTATTATTCGGTGCGATTAAGTTGGCTAATAGGATTAACCTTGGCGGCCTTTCCCTGGTGGAATGATATCACTACCTTCAAAGGCCGACCGTTTTTGGAAACTTGGCGGGTTTTTCTACCAGTTTTGGTTTTGGGGGGATATTACAACTTTCATAGGACTGTGAACGTACATAAGATTACACCGTCTATTTAGGATGCTTCAATCTCATTTTTGCACACACTGACTAACAATCGCTGATTTCGTTCGCTTCGCTCACTCAATCCGCGCATCCCCTTCAGTTGTTTTGTTTATCCCTGCAACTTCCCCTTAATTTTTCAAGATTTCGTTCACATTTAGTCATGCAGAAACCCCCGAAGGTCGCTGTTACTAAAACAGCAAAATGCGAAGCATTTTTGGGGGGTTATTAACAAAAAAAACCATTAGCTCATGTATGCTCGTATTGTTGCATAACCATCATCTAACGTGCATCCCTTTATTCTTACGCAATCCACGGCAACGTTAATGTTTCTTTATTTTGTCCTTCGTTACAGTTCAGTTTTTAGTTCATTCAGGCTTTTACAATAAATCTAAGGACCAGTCTTGATTGTTCAAGCCATTGTTGCTTAAAATCTTTGGTTGCAACTTGGAAAAGAAACGAAATATAAATTCGCCGGTGGCAAATTTCAAAACCATCCCACGCATTTGTCCTGACCCCTACAACCCCCAAACCAACAAAAGGACCATCCTCAGATCACCAAGCATCCGTGTGCAAAAATTCAGGTACGTAGGCCTTCGCAATTTTGCGCTAGCCATGAGCAAAAAGTCTATGGGATTTAACATGGGAAAAATCTTATTAGCTAGCTAGCTAGCTAGCTAGCTAGACAGTAACACAAAAACTACGTTATTGACCATCTTTTTCTCTATGATTGGTGGACACTCATCCTTTAAATTTTAGTTTTTCTTTATCTCTGACCCTTCCACTTACATTTTCCACAATTTGAAACATTTCTGTCGCATTGGGATTTATCCTCAACATGCCAAAATATGCTTTTAGTTGCTTACAGTTAACAGACACATGTCTGCTAGTGAGCCGCCTTTTTATCATTAACAATCAATTTTTAACAATCAGATGTCTACAATGGGATGATCTACTATTACTTGGCGGCGACACACTAGCGTGTGTCTAGATACTAGGGTATACGCACTGTGTTGGAGGAATGCATTGCAAAGATGCGCAAACACTACCAATGGTAAGAATCAATACTAGGGTTTATGCACTGTGTTGGAGGAATGTATTGCAAATATGCGCAAACACTACCGAAGGTATGA
>JAHWFP010164163.1:41592-75924 GCA_023313725.1 Lithobius niger
ATACTAGGGTATACACACTGTGTTGGAGGAATGCATTGCAAAGATGCACAAAGACTACAAAAGGTGAGAATCAATACTTATGATATAGATGTGTTGTATTGGGGCAATGAGTTGCAGACATGTGCAACTGTTAGGTCCACTATCGAATAATAATCAAGACTTGGGTCGGGTAGACGTCTTGAATCGAGCGTAAACATAATATTTGAACGAATACACTCAGCTTCCATCGCATGATGTCCTAAGGATGGTATGACGTCATTTCATTGGACGCAAAGCGAACATGTACGCAAGATGGCACCAAAAGTTGTTTTTCCGCGCCCTTCTACCTCAGGTGGTATAGGATGGTCCGGGCCATTCATTCGAAAATCATCGAGATGTATCAAAAAGCCTGCAAAATTGAATTTGTGGTAACTTATTTTGGTGCGGTTGTTGGGACAAACGCCATCGGGTGGTTAGTATTTTTCTCTCTACTTTTTGTTTTTCTGTATGTGTGTTTTGTAAAAGAAGAAAAAGGTTACTTGTAAGTTTTGCCACAGGTTAACAACAGAGAAAAAAATTAACTTGAGAATTAATATAGGACTAATTTTTTTTTTGGGAGGGGGGGGGCGCGGGGGGGGGGGGTTACTGCATAGTTGAAAAATATACATATAGGAAATTAATTAAATTGAAAAGTAACAAATGGGCTCTACTAAATATTTATATTTGTATGGTGTTGTAAATATCGTAAATAGAAATATGGTGTTGTAATAGAAATTAGAATAAGATGCATATAATATATGTAATATATTTATATAACTTTTGTGGTATGCCCACGTACAAATTTTCCGGTTTGAGTGTAGTGTATGTGCACCTTGCACTCATCCTCGATGTTGTCCAGGCTAATTATGCACCACTCCCTGGTGGTGATGCTGATCTCACAATCGCATAATAGCTTTCATAAAGATTGGTATGCCCGTCGTAGAGCGCTGACCATTATGTAACCGACATCCTGTGTTCGTCATTATTCCACTGATCTTTAATCACTTCAGGAAGAATGAATTCAAAGCATTTTAAGACAATAATAAGTTCAACGCATTTTACACGAAATTATTAACGAATTCGAAGCATATTACACTACACCAAGAACGAATTCAAAGCATTTTACATATTAACAACGAATTTGAAGCATTTTACACAGCATTGAGTACGAAGTAGAATTATTTTACACAGTATAAGAACGAATTCAAAGCTTTTTATACAATATTATACTAATTTGAAGATTTCACACAATATTAGGAACGAATTCGAAGTATTTCAGCAAATATTAAGAACGAATTCGAAGCATTTTACTCAATACTGAGAACGAATTTGAAACAATATTAAATTGAAGATTTTACACAATGCTAGGAACGAATTTGAAAATGTTCCATTTTTGGTACCACTCCTTGCCACTTGACGGCAGTGTTAACTGATTGTCTGAATCTAGTTTATTTGTATTAGTAATCTAGTATTAATTATTCTTCACAAAAGGATAAGTACTCAGTCCAAAGGACGGAAATAAACCTCTGAAAAATGTGACAAGTTATTGAAACTGTTAAATTGTAAACCACCTTATTTGCCATTTAAACACGCTAAATTGAATTGAAGAGAATTGAATTGAACTGAATTGAAATGAATTATTTTGGAACAGAAATCCGTGATTACGAGTAAGAATGTATTCGTTTGTATTATTACAATAACGTTTCATCATGTTTTGGTCTAGGATTTCGAAGATTTTATCCAATCGTCTGGAGAAGATGGCTTCATATACTTCAGTTTAGGCTCCAACGCGCCGTCTAAATATTTACCAATAAAAATTCGCCAAGCCTTCTTATCAGCTTTCTCACGTTTGAAGCAAAAAGTAATTTGGAAATTTGAAGACGAATTGCCAGATAAACCTGAAAATGTGATGATCACAAAGTGGGCGCCACAACAAGACATTTTAGGTATGGTAACAACAAATTGATTTGAAACTAAGTGAATTTAGTTGAATTGTTACCTATTTACCTGATCCATATCATACCTTTTTAGTTTATTCTCAGTTATCACATATCAGGATGCTGTTATTTTTTTTTTTTTTTTTTATCCCAACCTCAAACTCTTAATTGCATTCACACACTTCAAATGACCGCCATGCTGCATTTTCAACATCAAAAAAAAATTAAAACGTTGATAAAAGTTGGCGGTGTGTTAATGTAGGAAACCTTCAAATAATAGTAATAATAATAAATAATAATAATAGCAATTTCACCCGCTAATGGGTGTGGTAACGGAAGGGATTGTCCACTTACACCGTCCCAAATGATTATCGTTTTAGTACTAGCATCGTAAAAATTTTGCAAGGTGAATTTCACCGCTTGCTCGTTTAAAGGATGACACTGTCATCAAGGAGATGACAGTATTCGGTGAGGAATTCCAGCAGTCAACAACCCTATTAGCAAAAAAGAACTTACTACAATCGGTCCTGGAAGGTTACTTTTGCAATTTCAGATGGTGCCCACGAGTATGGGTGGTTAGAGATAATGAAAAAAATAGTAGAAAAACCGGAAGTTGGTCTTTAACAATTTGAAAGGTGAGTGCAAGGTCATATCTCAGTCTGCGCAATTCGAGTGGCTCCAGTCCCGTTCTACAAAACCTGTCACCAGCCGATAACGAACGCACCTCAGGTATGGAACGAGTGAAAGTACGCTGCACTGATTCCTTCAAGTCGATGTCCTTCAATAGGTGCGGTGACCAAACGGGGCTGGCATACTCCAACTAGTTAAAATAGAAAGAAATAAAAAGCCGGAAAACGGTAAACAAACAATTGAGGAGTGACAATAACGTCATATTATTATATATAAATCTATGCCGGAGCCAGTAATTGGACTAGCTGTAAGGGGCACTGAAAGAGGGAAAAGAAGGGCATCTTACTGAAGCCAATGCTGTTAGAGCGGCTTTCTCAGGCCTAAAATGCGCGTTTTTTGTCGATTTGTTTGCAGCTGCTTAAATATTTAGCAAGTGGAATCTTATCTTTTCCGATTACAACCTCGCAGCAGAAGGGATTGGAGAAAACAACGTTTTTATTAAGCCTATGAAATCCACTCTCAAAGCATTGGCTTGACTAGAAATGCCAGTGTTTTCTCCTCCATTTTAATCGAGTGCCCCTTGTAGGTATCTCTCCAGATGGTAGCTCGCAGTCAATATCTACCCCCCCAAAAAAATTGTTAAGGATTCCCGACAAGCTATTCGGCTGTGTGAAGTCGTGATATCAAACGCCAAGCACTTTCGTCAAGCTAATCCCACTATGTATTATTTCGATGGTTAAATGAAATATACGAAAATTGCTTACTGCGATGGCCAAAAATCTCTGCGGGAATCCTTAACAAGTTTTGTTTTGGGGTAGATATCAGATATTTTTGGTCTAAATTATCTAAATTACCTAAACTATCTAAATTGATGAAATCCATTTTTTTCCTTAGCAATTATGAGATGGAAACACTAATCTTTTTTCTTATCCATTTTTTTTTTGGTGGCTTTCGTTAGATTTTAAGGACAGCAGTCATCTTTTTTCAAATAATTAGGATTTCTTATTAGTACTGAAGTATCGCCTTGAAACGCACGGATTTCTTTAATGTTCAGTTTGGCATTGTTGCATAATAACAATGTTTAAAACAATGTAAAACAATCAATTTGGTCTTTTGGAGCTCCCTAACCCCTAAACCACTTGACCAATTAGAAAGGTCTATATGAAAAGGGCACATCTACAGATCAATACCTGTAAAATGAACTAAGAACCAACTTTATTCACCGCATGGAAGAGTTTATTTTCGTGATACAAAAAAAGCGTTACCAGTGGTTAGTAGTAGTTAGTAGTTAGACAAATATGGACGTTATTCACGTCGTTTTTTTCTACACGAAAACGTTAAACTGTGTCTCTAATAGTGACTTTCATGTTGTCAGAAGACCAAAGTCTCCCGATTAAACAAGTTTCAGCCTTTTCGTTCGCATTGTTAATTATGCTCACATGCCTGAAAACAGCCAAACTACCTTTGCTCTAAAGACACAACGTGTCTAGTGGTCGCCATGCTCATATATATTTTATCAGGATAGGTGTTATCATTTATCATCTTGGCTGGCGACACACTAGCGTGTGTCTTGATGGCGTTATTGTCGCTGCTCTATATGAAAAAACTTCCTCAATCTCTATCATAATTTCCATGTATAAACCTCAATTGTCATGTATTTTAATTTCTATTATCAGGTCATCCCAAGATTCGTCTGTTTGTTACTCACGGGGGAATGCTGAGTCTCCAAGAATCGTTGTATCATGGCGTTCCTGTCGTCGGTATTGCACTTTTTGGAGATCAGCCATTGAACGTCATAAGAGTAGAAGAACTCAAAATCGGGATAGCTCTCGACTTCAACAATTTGACTTCCGACAATGTCTACGATACCATCATGAAAGTTCTAAGTGACAAAAGGTAACGTGAACTTGGACTGAGTTTATTTCAATGCAAAATACAAAAAGTCAGTTACGAAAGTGACATCCCAGTCACCACAAGGGCAGATGCCTGCGTGTGGGTCTGAGGTACACTAAAATTAAAAACAAAATACAGAAAAAAAAAACACTGATAAAAAATTGCAACATTAAAAAAATAGGATTGCTTGCAAGAAATCATTAAAAGAGTACGTAACAGTACATGTAAGTAAAAACATGATGCAACAAGTACAAAGAAAAGCGGAAAACAAAATCATGATTAATCCACAAAAACAAGAATAGCAAAATCGTACTTAGCCGACAGAAATGGGAAAACGATACTTTTTTTTTAGATGTGATAAAAAAAATTAAATTTCGAAATAGTTAACTCACAATATGAACATATTCGATAAGTTAGTTGGGTTTTGATCAAACAAATGTTTCTTAAACGATGACATCAGATCAGTAATTTTCGTATCAGTGGGCAAGGAATTATAAAACTTACTACCAAGTTAGTGACTGCATTTGTGAAGTCTTTCCCTATCAACTTAAGGTTGTACAACGTATAAACAGGATTCGTTCCGAGTATGGCAATCAGCGAGTTGAGAAGTGAGAACCATTTTTACGAAAATTAATTAATGTTCTGCAAACGTTCAATTGATGGACTGGCAGAATAGTTAGCTGTTGAAAGATAGGAAAGGAATGGACATGTCTTTTCTTGAACGTAATCGCTTTAATAATTTTCTTTTGCAGTTTAGCTACAGGATCAACAGCATAAGTGCCACCCCGACATAAAATTGAGTACTGGAAAAAAAATTGGGCCTTGGCAAAATAAAAAAAATTTAAAAAATTTCATGGTACAAATTTTCTAATGTAAAACATTTTTCAAAGAAACCTGGTAGTAACAGAATTAATTCGACATTTCCAGTTTAGCTTACTGTCCAGAAAGTCACCAAGATATTTTAATTTTTTTACCTTTTTAATTTGTTGGCAGTCATAATGTTAATAACCCTTAACATTAATTTGTGAAGGGTTATTTTACCGTCATCTGGCAACTCACTTCCTTTAAGAGTGAAAAAGAACAAAATCATTTTGGTAAATGAAGGGTTAACAAATTTTCAGTAAACCAATCTCCAATTAATATAAGATCTTTTTCAATTTTGTCAAGTATTATAAGTGTTATTGCCGACAGTCAGAAGTGCCGTGTCTTCAGAAAAAGAAGTAATATTAGAATGAGCCTTCAGGTTATAAACATCGTTAATATAAATAAGAAAGAGTAACGGCCCTAATATGGAACCTTGTGGCACACCTGAAGTTACTAAAGCACTATCACTAAGGTGATTTTCAATTTTAGCGACTTTAGTTCGATTTGATAAATAGTCAGCGAGCCAGAAGTTCGAAAGTCCCCGAGTTCCATAAAGTTCCATTTTTTCCAATAATCTTGCATGATTAACAGTGTCAAATGTTTTCATCAAGTCCAAGCGTGCCAAAAACAACTTTGCCAGAGTCTAATGCCTTGTAAGTTTGAGTGAGCAAGTTTAAAACAGCATCTTCAGTACTACGATTTATACGAACACCGTATTGGTTGGAATGGAGATGATTTTTTTTCCAGGAATTCGATAAGCCTATTTTTCATTACCTTTTCAAGAAGTTTGGAAAAGACAGAAAGCAACGCAATTGATCTGTAATTACTGCGATCATCACGACATCCTTTCTTAAAAATGGGAATGATAACAGCAGAAAACGTGCCAGTTTTAAAAGAAAGATTAAAAATGTGAGCAAGTACAGGGGCAATGATACACTGTGTACGCTTAATAACATTAGCAGTGATTCCGTCGTAACCGGGACTTTTGCCTTCCCGTAAAGAATTAATAAGATTAACATTTTCGTATTCTGTTACGGGTGTAACAAACAGACTTCTCAAAAGGGGTAGGCATATATTTATTCAGCACATTAGGCGTAATATTGTTTGCCAATTTTTGCAAAGAGTCGTTAAATTCATTAGTGTGCGCCTTAGGATTAGTAATTACTGAAACCGGAAATCCATTAACGCATAGTTATTTCTTATTAATTCTATATAAATTATTATATAGAAATAATTCTATATAAATTATTATATATAATTCTATGTAATTCTGTATAAAATATCCCAGTGAAGAGTTTAGGGTAAAAGCATTCACATTCCGACTGTTACCGAACCGTCGTAAATGGCCGTCAGCAGTTTTTGGCTTATTAATATTTAGTGATTAGGTTAGGGAGAAGAATCTTGATGGTAGCCATTTTGGCGCTGGTGTTATTACATTCTATGGCAAAAACTTGGTGGGTCTATTTACCCTTTTGGGTTTGTATAATATTACATATGTTGATGATTATCGCTTTTTAACTGCTTATGCATTTTATGCATAAAGCAGTTTTTTGAAACAGTCGGGGAGAAGACGAGGTTGAGTCGTGGCTATTGTGTAATGACGTCACGTTCCACTCGAGTTATTTATTCAAAGGAGTCATGCGTATCACTTATTAGTGTCAGGTCGGAAGTACCTGAATATCAGTCGATTAACCATGAATTTTGATGAGAACACGTACCAGCAAATTGTAGGCTTTGGGAAAACAGAGGCCTATCTGTCGTTCTTCTTTGGGCGAACCAATAAAAAAAAAACGGCGGCTACTTTGCGCTTCCTCGGTAACTGCCCCAGTATTCTACGCATATTGCCAATTAAGATAGTTATGTCGAACAAATAGCGGCTCTTGCTAATCAGGTAATTATTGTGGAAGTTATTGGAATATTTTTTAGTGTATCAGTTGTGTAGTATCAATTCGATAAACATGTGAGTCCGCTTCGCGAGCAATGGGTTAGTGCGTACTAGGAGTGTAGCTGTAGTACGGAGGAGCCCCAGATATTTTCCCTGGGGCGATGACGGATTTGGAAAGTGGCGCTACATAATAAAGGCAGAATTCCAAATTCGTTCTACGATCACTTTCGATAGAAAAATAAACAATAGAGAGCTTGTCTTTCGTCTGTTAAAATAATTTAGCTATAGAAGAAAATCAGAAATTGGCTGGTCATTAGTGTAACTGTCTTGAATCGCGCACTTTTTTACTTAACTTAAAGGCTAACACGAATTATGTTTGAATAACGAATGCAATATACAGGATTGCTCATTCTAACCAACACCCACCCCTCCTCAACAAAGAAGGTTACCAAACGGGAGACTTCTACCTGTACCTTCAACTCTGACAACAATTACACACGGACAGGGGTGGTTTGTTAGTCTGTACGTACTTTTCATCTGGCATCAGGTAAGGTGGTGGCGATGGTGGAGGGAAGGGGGAAGAGGTTGGACGATTGCCTTGGGGTCCAGACTGGGATCAACAGATTTAAAGGCACATTTTTTTTTACCTCAAGTTGTGCCAAAATATTATTAATTTTTTTTTATTCATTTATATATCGTTTCATAAATCTAACTATTAGGGTGTCCATTTTTCAGAATGAGATGTTTTCTTGGGTGGGATGGTGGGACGGTGGTTGTTGCTCCCCCCCCCCCCCCCCCTCCAAAAAAAAAATCGACTATGGTCGTATTGCATGCCTGAATGTTTAAACCTATTTAGTAGATTTGTATTACTGGAACCTATGCTGCTCTTTTATTTCATTTAATAATAAGAGCCCAATCGGAGTTTTGGTTACGATGGCTTCTCATGTTTTTTTAGCATAAGCAGTTATTGTATTTATTTAAATTTTTGTTTTTTCATATTATATTCGGTTATGAGTTTCTTACGAAAATGTATATGTATGTGAGCTTCTTCGCCTTGTGTATGTCTTAGCATTTCTTATGACCATGACAGGTAGCAATTATCAACCACACAAATAAACAAATGTCACCATGGCACCCGACTGCTCCCCACTGTGCACGCTACTGAGTTGAAGAGAACGTTAGGCTGATTATTTCCTTGATTTTTTTTTAAACTTGGAACTGATCGACAGGCAGCATTCCATCCTTATCATGGCCTTCCCAACACAAGCTTTATTCTGGCGTGCTCCAATTCCTACTTATCTGTTATTTTTTTTAGGCTATCTTCAAGGTCATGGCCTACATTTTATTTATTAGATAAATAGAAGATATTTTTAATTTTGTTAGATAGTGAGAACTCCCTAAACAGACGGAACAGCTCAGCGCTGACTTAGGTTATCAAAGTTGTTATCAAATGCACGATCAACTTTATACTCCCTCAGCTAAGATGTCACTGATGAAGGATCGGGCCATGGCCAGTAAAGTTGCTATCAGTCCAAACCTACAACAATATTATGGAGGAGGAGGGGGGTCGACAAGATGGCCGCCCATTTCATTTCATAGAGGTCTGTTCGAGAATTGGCCAAGCAAATCGTATCAGAGAATTTTTGTATGGTGAATCCCACCATCTACTGTCAGACAGCGGCAACTGACAGAAAGCTTAGCAATTCACTAACTTAAAGTGGCAACGGAGTAACTTTTTATATTTTGTAGTGACGATTACAAAAATTTGTGTTATTATGGCAATACATGTTACAAACATTTTTTGTAAGAAACTTTTTTCAATTTCAGCCATACAAACCGGCTAATTAGTATAAATTATGCAAATTAGGCATATAGGGAAAGCAGTGATGACTACTGTTCTAATTAACATATTAATTCAAACTAAAACACCGAATTGTCACACAAACTATAGAGAAGACCGCTTACTAACTACCATCTTTTTCCTAAAATTACTAACAAATACAGGGTGGTCCACAAAAATCTGACGACCCACGATTTTCTAAGTCGAACTTTTCTAGTTAGCACTCCTCAGAATCAAAAGGAGACAGAACTCTTCCGTTTCATTCGATTTGATTTCTGTCGTATCCTGGTTCTGAGGGGTGCTAACTAGAAAAGTTGTACTTAGAAAATCTTGGGTGGTCAGTTTTTTTATGGACAACCCTGTATAAACAATGTGCACCTTTATACGTAATCGAATCAAAAACTAACTTTTTATCCTTTGATCTACTTTCTGTTAGCAAACATCCTTCACACATATTTGACGAGGCTACCTTAAAAATGTTAACTTAATTGAACTAAAATTGCCGGAATAATGCAGGAAAAACTTTAATATTAAAACAAAAACATGGATTTTGGAAAATCGAGGTTAAAGTTGACACAGTTGCAATTTACAGATGCATCCAGTCTTGATGCGTGTGGAGTAAAAGATACGCCAGAACCACCTTCTGAATATTTGAAGAATTTACTAATATTACGTCAACTACTGATATACACAATAAAATAAACCCATTGCATTGTTGAGTTGTATTTACAGGCAACACGAGCAGAGTTGCGCAAAATTTATGTCGGACGCACAAGCTGAAGCGTTGTTGCTACGAGATTCATTTTCAGCCACTTGTTTCGGCCTAGTAAAATAGTCATTCTGAAATTTCCTCTTCTTGGACTTTACTGTTGAGTACCTAGGCATTGTTTTCTGTTTTTTTCCCCAACTAAATTTGTAAGAAACTGTCCGTAATATTCGAAAACAGGAAGCGAAAAGACAGGCGTGTTTTAATTTGTGGAGGTTGCCATTTTCTGTTCTGAATGCCCTCCGGTGACAAAATTTCTTACCAGAACAACTCTTAGAAACTACTGACAAGAGAACATCGTAGTGCTGTTCATTCTGGCGTCAAAAATTGTCATTTAACTCCCATTATAAGTGAGCAAAAACCAAATCATATGCAACTTCCGGCCAAACTTCCGGCCGGATCTCATCGTACATTTAAGAGCTCATATTTTACACAAAAAAATTATTTAAAAAATGTAAACTACGTACTGACAAGCGGTTTTCAAAGAAAGCAAGAGAAATAAATGGTGTATAATTTGAAGAAAAAATTTTTAAAAACGTAAAAAAAAACATTTTCCCAAATAATCAGCCTTTGTAGCCTTAATCTCCCAGTAATTTCCCGGAAAACAGCTTGCACGTACAAATAAATAAATTTCCTGATCGCCGTATGTCACAAAGCTATTAAATTTCTCGACCTAAAAATTTCTCGACCTAGTTAGTAAATAGCGACATGTTCGCTTATCCAGAAAGTGTTTTAAGGCAGAGTGGCAGCATTCTTTTGTACTGAAGGTGTCGCCCTCGGTTGACAGAAAGAGGCAACAGAACAAATCAATCGCATCAGTAGCGCTTTAGATGGTCATATTGTTCAACCCAGTCGCATGTAGCCTACACCTTTTTTTCATTCAAGATCCGACCGGTACTGTAATCGCTCGGAGTCATAGGATCTTCGAGCTGGTGAAACCGGGTAAAGATGGCGGGCTTGCAGATTTCTTTGGTAGGATTTTTTATGTCAACAAATGGTGGACATTTTCGTCACGCAGAGCGTCCCCAGTAAGCTAAAAGAAAGGTTTTATTATAATTCAACAAACCAGCTTAGTGTAATTTTTATTCACCGTTCATAGAACCGTGCATTTTTAGGTCACAGATTGCTCGATAAGTTTTAGAATTGTCACCCAGTTGGTTAAGTGGTTAGAATTGTGGATGACAGTTATCCCTTTTATGAAGTGTTGGTTCAAGTCTCATTCAGGCTAAATGTACATTTTTTAAATTTCTTTAGCAAGCTGTACAAAGAAATTATCTTTTTGCTTTTAATTTTTATGTCCGTTTTTCTTCTCACCTCACAACATAACTTTCCAGAAGCAGTGTCTTAATAAATCGTTTTACTCCCTCTTTTTTTTTTCTCAGCATTCTTGGTATGTTTCGTTCAAATTCTTGTCCTCCTCATGCATTCCTCCTGTATTACCAGGCCTGATATCTCTGGTAATACTTTCCCAAGGTCTGTGATGAACTTGGGAAACACTTACTGAGAATATACATAACTATCTTTTATCTAAGTCTAATTACATCCATCTCCCTGAGTTAGACCTGTCAATGCTTCTGTTGACAGATGTAACTTGTCAAGGACGATATGTGCACTCGTATAAAATGTGAAAACGGAACCAGTAGAACAAGCGGCAACAACAAAAACTAATATTTCGGTATCATATTACAAAGGGCGATACCATACTATGTTATAAAGGGCGATAATATATGATAAAATAAAAAGCAATAAAATATAAAAACATCTTACATTACGTTACAGCCGGAGTCCACCATGCTGGTGTCGTTGATTTAAAAAAAAATTGTAATATGATACCGAAATATTAGTTTTTATTTTTGCCGCTTGTGGTACTGGCTCCGTTTTTACATTTTGATGTAATTTGTGGTAAAAAAAAAAAAAAGCAGGAAGCACATTGCTACAGCACAAATAGACGTAGCTTAGCTCCTAATTACAATAATTCGTTTTTATTACCCATGTTCAAAAATATACATCGCCATTTTTGATCTAAGTCTATTTACATCACTTTACTTTAAATACAACTCCCACAGCATTAGTTCAAGTCAAAACTCATGAAAAATGCCAGCAAAAGGAATTTTAATAGAAATTATCATAGTACATTAACTGGAGATTGCCTTTACGTGAACTGGTAATAGGATTTATCTTGTGAAAAATGTTATTCTGAACATATTTTGTAACTGGTAAGTTTTGTAACTGGTATATGGTTAACAAGTATAGGCAAAACTGTTTTCGGGGAAGGTGGAGGAGGGTGAAAATCTATGAAGCCGGATGAGTACCCCCGAGAATTTTTGTATGCTATTATTAGTGGTCAATAATAGGGTCGCTATACATAGTTTCAGATTCGTTTTTGAGAATATTCACGTTAATTTGAAAAGAATTTTAAATGATTTCGCACCATTTAGTGTGTATATTTAGCTGCAACATTCGGATGAATAAATTTTTTACGAGTTTCTTTTTCTGAAGGGAATTTTTGCGTGCGTTTTTGGGTTAGGTAAAATAGAAAATTAAAGCCAACTAATGTTCGATGTTTTTGTATATAATCTTTTCAGTTATGCTGCAAATATGAAGAAATATTCGGCCATCTTGCGTGACCAACCTCAAAAACCATTGGACAGAGCCATCTTCTGGACGGAATACGTAACACGACACAATGGCGCTCCCCATTTGAGACCTGTTGGACAAGATATGAATTTTATCCAGTATTATTTGATTGACGTTATCGGGTTTATACTAACAACATTGTTTGTAACTGTGTTTATTTTAGTTAAAGGGATTAAATGTGTGCAGAATTGTGCAAGAAAACGCTGCACTAAGACAACGACAAAGAAAAACCAGTAAATATTTTAATTTGTATTTTTGGTACAAACATTTGTTTTAAAATTGAATATTTACTGCCATGAAAAATAAAATTGCTAGTTCTTATAGGCAGTAGGGCCTACCTGTTGAGTTTTTGTTTTTCAGTTACTTTGAAGTTACATGGCATGAAAGACACCACATGAACCTCATTCACTTGCTACACCTTTAAGTAGGGTCCCGTCGTCAGTCAGTGAAAAAGCTCAAATGGATAAACATGAACACGTTCGTATATAATTTCTAAGAGCAAATAAAACAAACTTTTTTTTTTATAAAATAGACATGCTTCCTTGTTGCTATACTAAAAATAATTTTTGAAAACAGGCATTTTTTCCGTGCAGTATCTAAACTGTCGATGCGCTCCCGGTCGTACCCATGGCACCAGAAAGGGAGAGGAACAATTTTGCTAGCTAATTCCAGTCGGCAATACGTAGTGTCTTTTATATTCCAAAATCGACATGAGCACGAGGCATCACAGGGCCTTTCTCTTTCCAAATGTGCGTTGGGTTGGCTGTGGCTAGGATCGATCCCGGGACTTCTTGCATGTGAGAAGTCGTGCTAACCATCGGATCACCTAATCCCACCGAGTAGTACATCAAAGGTTAAATGAAAAACTTATCACCATCTACATCTTGTAAGCACTGATCCTGAAGTCCCGTGTCCCCAGCAATCACTTTAAACTCCAACAATCACTTTAAACCAGGGGTGCACGATGCTCATCATTGCTACGTTGAAGTTGAAGTTTTAATGAGCCTAAAAGTCTAATACACGTATCGCTCAATACTACAAAACTAACCTAACAACCAGACCACGATCCACTCACAACGACAACAATTCCAGCACTCTGCTACGTTGTAAAGTGGCCGGCGACAATAATACCTTTGTAAACAATGAAAGATAATTTACCACACCATAATATTCGCCAGTGAAAAAGAATTGTTTAAACGATGCTGGTCGATTAAAATTAAACTAGTTGTTCCCCGGTGTAACATACGCCAGGCTAGCTGATTCCCGCAGACTGAACTTGGCTCTAATAGCATTATTGAAGCAATAGTGTTTGTTTCTAATTGTTACAGCGCATATCCGTTTCATTGTCGGCCGCTCGGCCTTTTTCTTTGCTACCGTGGCAAGATTGAACCCGCTCGACCTCTTGCTGACTGTTGAAACTTCGTTTGTTGCCCGCTTGCTTGCCGGTATGGTGGACGATGTTGATGTGCTTTTGGATGAGATGGTGACTAGGAAGGTCATCGTAGTATCAGATCTAAACACAGGGTTTGTAGATTATGGTGTCTTTGATATGGTTGTTGCGGAAGCTGCCATGAGGGGCATTACAGCCGATGCGATACGTGCTCAGCTCATGGACTTCAGTCAGTGTCGGATATCACAGACATGTACGGAGCACAAGATGGCGACCGTCCAAGAGACAGTTCACAAGCATCCCAGAGTGAGGAATCACAAAAGTCTGCTGGGCGTGATGCAGTGTTACAGACTGTGCTCCAATATTGTTCTCAACTGCAGTACAGCAAGTTGTTAAACCAGAAGGTGGTGCAGAGAATGCATCCCACGCAAGTGGAGTCTGTTCATAGCAGGGGTGATGAACGAAAGCTGACTCGCAAGATCATGTACCTGCGAAAATTGTATGGTGGGCTTTTTTTTCCTTGACGAAGTTGCTTGTTCTGTTTTGAAGTGAGAGGGGCAAGCCGTACCCCCTCACCTAGATGTATTTGCATGTTGAAGGTGTACTAGGGAAGGGCGAGGTGGATGCAGTATTCAATATGAGGACTGGTAATGCGTTCAAATTGGTTCTGGCTTCACCAAGAGATAGACGTCAACTGTTTGCAGCCAAATTAGTGATTAACGGCTATCCTGTGGAAATGTATGACTTGCATGATCTGCAAGTACAAGCCCGCATACACTGGTATATAGTAGCTGCGGCAGTTAGTGCTTTCGGGACTATGACGTCACACACGTTTGAGAAGTTATACATCAGAGGAGGAGAAGTGTGTGACACGGGTGTGCGTTTAGTCAACTTCAAACAGGGTCCCTTTAAGACAATAGAGGGTGTTCCAGACGTGTTTGTTGTGAAGGGGATTCCAGCACTGATTGTCGTTACGGATGATCGCGTGCTGCTGTGCCTAAGGTGCTGGGTGCACGGACATTATTGTTGCGTGTGCGCGAGCATCATCTGTGCTTCCTGTGCCCAGTATAGTGATCCGCGCAACCTGTGCGTTAACTTACGTGCAGCACAATCAGAAGTCACACACGATGTTGCACCAAGTGAAAAAAAGTAGTGATGTGCGTTCCACTACAGTGGCCAATCGAAGTGACAGTAAGAGGAGGCGTAGCTCTCAAGACCCTCTCCCCACCCCGGTTCAATTCACTGCGTCAAACACAACAGGACTACAGTAATGCAGCAAGTGTCCCAGTGCCGAGTGCCTTCCAAGACTACGATCCTAGGAACTGCAGCATCAACAGAGTCAATGTTCATGGTAAATGACTTCCCAGCATTAGAATCATGGCGAGGTAGTTGTGATGATGATGAGATCTTTAACCCTCCAGCAAAATGCAAAAAGAAGAGTACTAAGTCTAAAAATAAGGTATTAAATGTTGTTGATCAGAATGTTGTGTGCACACAAGATGCAGATGATACGGTCGTAAATGTTAATGTGCCATACCAGATGGACCAAGTTGAGTCAGGTTAGTCCTCAATTGTGAACTCGATTGTTGCCATGGCAGATGCTGGTGTGGCAAATATTGCAAGTGAAAATAGAGAAATTGTGACTGAATTGAGCATAAATGCTGATCGCAGTTATAGTGTGCAGTGTGATGTAGTTCTGGTAATAGATGAAAGAGGATGGGGAGACTTACTGAGCCAGGAGTCTGGTGTGGCTTTAAGTCAAAGTTCCTCTGATACTTTAGAGTGTATTGGGATTGAAGATAGAGGAGGTGAGGGTTACGTTAGGTTTAGTACTAGTGTTGTCCAAATTGTGTGAGTATGCTATAGCATCATGGAATGGCAGAAGGATTCATAACAAATTAGCAGAAGTGGAGAATTTGATGCAGTTTGTTGATATTCTGGGTGTTCAAGAAACAAATTTGGTTACTCAAAATGTTAGTGGGGCGTCAGTATTTCAGATGGACTTTTATCTCGAGTTGTCAGAAAGTGGGGTTATTTCTTAAATGGTCAGTCCTGTATGTGAATAGCGCCCTTAGTGTACCCTCTGATGGACTAGATGCGTGTGCAGTACGGGTGTACATGTTTAATCAATGGAAGACTGTTGTTGTGGTCCACGCTACATTATCTTTGTCTGCTGGTGTATGGGAAGCTTGGCTAACTCAGTTTACTCCACCGTTTATTGTTTGTGGCTACTTGACCGCCCACCATTATGATTGGGGTTCGACCAGAGTTGACACGCATGGACGTAATCTGGCAGCTGCTATCTATCGGGTGGGTCTTAGTGTGATGGTATGTCGACTTTCTCCAAGTGTCAGCGGGGTGTGACACAGAAGTCAGTCCTTGATTTCTTTCTTTGCTCTCAGGGGATTGAAAGGCAGTTTGGCTTCTCTGTGTCAGATGACCAGAGGGGCAGTGACCACTTCCCGGTAGTTCTACTCCCTCCTGGTTTCTCTGGCCCACCCAAGAAGAGTTGTGGGACTTGACCAGATGTCTTCAATGGTAGCTTTGATGAGGCGGGGGGGGGGGAGATGAGGCTTAATGGCGCGTCGACAGCTTGGTCATTAGCGCCAACCTCAGTCACAGTGCAGTGGTCCGGGTTGCCACTGCACCACACATTACAGAGATATTATTCAAACCCCTAATCTAAATCTTGTCATACATCTGTACCTCCTGCAAAAATTGAAAAACACCGGACAGGAGGACAGACTTATCGCCCAATTGACGCACGATGTCATGCGGAAGATGGAAACGACGATGAAAACCATCAAGATGGCAACAATCAACAAGGAAGTGCCGGACCGTAAGTGGCCGCCGACACCAATAACATTCAGGAGGGTCAACCCCCCACAAAAGGAAACAGTGAGTAAGTCGAGTGTGACCAAGGCGTGTGTAAGGCGTCATGTATGCCAAAACGTAATGGTTTGGGCAAGCAGTACCCAGTCTGGTGGAGGGTGTGGCACTTGTGTGATATTAGAGATAGGCTGAGAGCTTACAGGTATTGTAGGAGGCGCACAAGTGACATCACCTGGTATAGTTATCGGGATACAGCTCAGGAAACGGTATATATATTGCGTGAGGAGTGGGACTTGTACCCAGAGAGAGAGTGTGATCGGGTCTATTCCTCTCTGTCTCCGGACTGTGCCTGGTAAGTCGTAACACAAGGGTCAACCAAAGAAATGGTGTTGTGGGGTTATACCCCGCGAGGCCAGTCGACTGAAGTTTTGAAGGGAGAGTTGATGGCCAATGCCTTCAACGAGAGGTTCGCGAGCGTGTATGCTCTCCCCTCTGCCCCCCCCCCCCTCACCTCTCCCCCAACAGTATGCAGAGGTGAGTACTCCAGTCGACCTTCCATGGGATGTCTCTGAATTTTCATCGGCCCTTGCTAGGTGCATGGACAGCAGTGCCAATGGCATTGACGGTGTGTCTTACAGGAGTCTGTGCCGCCTCAGTGCAGGTGCTGTTAGTGACTGTCTTGCACTTTTTCAAACATTTCCGATGGTGGTCCTGTCACTGAGCCATGGCTATTCACCATTATAGTACCAGTTCACGAGGCAGGTTTAATTCTTTCCAATGTGATGAATTACAGGCCAATATCTCTCCTGTCCAACATACGGAAGGTATACGAGCATATGCTTGTCGGACAACTGGAGTGGCATTTAGAGTTCCACCACTGCTTGGCACCCGTTCAGTTCATGTATCGAGCTAATCGAAGTGCTCAGGATGCCATCACGTATCTGTTGTCTAGGATTCATGAAGCATGGACCCATGGCCTCATTGTCATTGCAGTCTTTTTCAGATATAGAGGCAGTGTATGACATTGTTGGTGTCGCGTGGGTCCAGTGGGCCTTAGTGAACATGGGTGTGGGCTCGAAAGTGGTGAGCACTGTGTGTGCTCTTTTAGGGATGTGCCGGTTCGCGACTCGAGCGGTCACTGGTTTACCAAAACCCAGTCCGATCATAGTCTCCCGCAAGGGAGCTGTTTGAGCCTTGTTTAGTTTGCAATTGCTATCAATGATGTACTTGTTGAGATTCGTGAAATCTGCAGCATCGTCTGTTATGCAGACAATGTTGTGTTATGATTTGCTGGTGATGATCCTAGTGAATGTTGCATGGAGGCGCTACGTGCTGTCCAGAGAGTTGCTATGCGTTTATCTGAAAGGAGTCTCTTTTTGGCCCCTGCGAAGACTGAACTTGGGGTTTTCAGGCGGTTGTGGGTCCGGCTACTGAATCCATTGTCCATTCAGGTGTAGAACACGACTGTTGTTCAAGTGTCCTCTGTCAAATATCTTGGGGTTATTTTAGACGAGCATCTTGACTGGGATCAACATGTGGCCAGTCTGAAAGGCAGGATTCAAACCTGTTGCTCTCTTCTGAAGCGACTGTCGCGAATGGACAGAATGAAACGAGGTCCCTTGATGACTGTATAGAAGATGTTTGTGCGTTTAACTTGAATTATCACCTTCCGTTCCTTCAACTGATTAGTAGACATCTTGAGTTATTGCAGGTTACCGCCAATGAATGTCTTCGGACAGTAACTGGTGGCCTTGTGTCGACTCCAGTTCCAGTACTCTGCGTGGAAGTGTTTGAACCGCCACTGAGTCTGCGTGCTGCAGAGACGGTGTGTGTTATGTCTTCGCAACATCAGTAGGGAGTCCGCTGATGCTGTTGTTCGGGTTACGCTGACTACTTCGGCCTGCAGACGACTATTCTGGGTTCTCTTGGACCGGCTGGGAGCGGGGTTCAGCTCCTTTGCTGGCTACCGTCTATTTCCATGATCCCTGTTAGTGCTGTGGTACCCTTTAGTCCATGGACCTGGTGTCCGAGCTGACTGCCCATTTTCTGTCGTTCTGCCACTGATTGTGCAGTGTACTGCGATGCTTCGTTCTGTCGCGAATCCTGGTCCAGTGGTTTAGGGGTTTCTGTTCCGTCCCTGAAAGTGTTTTTTGAGTCGTCGAATTGTGGTTGCTTTTTCGAGCACGATGTGTGAGCTCTGCATAATTTCTGCGGCTCTTGATGTTGCCCTTGACCTGGTACTGCCATCCTTCACTGTCTTCACTGATTTGCAGTCTGCTTTTGCCCTGCTCCGCAAAGCTGTGGCAGCCCAGGACCTCAGCAACCCACTTATCTATGCTATATGTCGGAAGTTCAGGGCAGCGAGCAATGAGGGTGTTGTTAAGTTAAAGGCCATGATGGATCTACTGGCAGTGAACAGACAGATGGCATTGCCAAAGCGGCAACGTGCATGAGTGTTCAGGCAGTCAATTTGACATTCTCGGTGAAATCAGTGCGTCCAATGATCCGAGCATGGGTTCTCCGTGTCTGGACTTATGAGTGGCATTCCTCCACTGTTGGTCGCACCCTCTACCACCTCCAGCATGAGTGTAGCTGGATCTCGCCCCTTGCTGGTCTCACGTTCTGGATGGGTCGAGTGTTGTCGCGTCAAGTGTATGTCGCGTACGAGGCATACGCTGCTTTGTGGTCATCACCACAGGCTGGACTAGTTAAGTTCACAGTCTGTGATCGATGTGGTGTGGAGTACACTCCAGAAGATCTGCTCCTGAATTGTCGCGCACTTCAGTCCCAGAGAGTCAGGATCATCGAGTATATTACGAGTGACCTAACTCTGCGAAGTCTTTGGCCTTTACATGTGATGTACACCCAGTGAAACGGCTCCGTGCTGTCAACCTTTGTGAAAGCTAGTGAAGTCCCAGTCTAGCCTTTCCTCCTCTGTCTTCCCTTTCACTCACTGGCGCGTTGGTCTGCTTGAAGAGCCCCACTGGAACTGTGAGTTACCTCGTTTATGAACAGGGTGGTGGGCATGTTTGGACTACATGTGACAAGTAGAGTTCAGCATATGATATGAGGTATATGGTGTATTGTAGTGTAGTTCAGTGTAACTTTACGTGTACTGATGTATGTTGTTTTGTGATGGCATATGGCGGTAGGCCGTGGCCCCAAATAAACAACATCAACCTCAATCTCATCATTAAGTCTGCTCATTAATCCAAATACATATACAGATGATTAGTAAAAATCGGATAAATATTCCAAACGTGCAAAAATACACAGGACGGGTTCGCTCACTCAATCAGCGTATATTAGCCAGCTGAAAATAATTGTTTGAACCATACCCCTGAAAGATTAAAATTAAAGCATAAGTGAAATATTAAAACCACGCAAAAATACATAAGACGGGTTCGATCACTCAATCAGCATTTACTAGCCGGCAAAAAATAATTGTTTAAACGGTGGATAAACTGCCGGCATAAACCGCTGGAAGATTAAAAATAAAGAATTAGTGAAACTCAGTTAAATATTCAAAACACGGAAAACTACACGGACGGGTTTGCTCACTCGATCAGCGTTTATAGCCCAGGCAAGTTGTGGTTTGAACCTAAAAAAAAATCATGTAAAGGAGGAAATTGGTACAGAGACACTATTCGATTCCATGAAAAACCCAGTAAAAGTCCCCATGATTCCCATGACCAAACTCATAAATCACTGAAACATCGACGTTTCATTCCAAAGCGAACGGTTTAGCCTTAAATACAACATGCAGAGTGAAGACCACCCAAAACCAAACCACAATCAACCAATCAACCAACCAATTGAAAAAGGAGTGTTCGCACAAATTCAAGATGGCTGTCATAATGGTCATGGAGGACGTGGTACCTAGCAAAAAAGTCAACTGCATGCAACAGATAGCACGTCGAAAAATGTTGGGGCTTTTGTCCGGCACGTCCACATCCACTTGCTAATAAACCTAACTATCAATGTTTTTGTACCAGGTACATCTGGCCCTGCCATCTAAGCCTCAGCATGAACTTGCATGTTAAACATCAAACCTTGAAACCCTCGTTTCCCCCCGAATTGACAGAGACTTAACAAAATTCGGATTTATTTTAAGGACAACAATCGAATCGTTTGGCCTCCACACCATGGCCGTTTCTTGTTGTTGCAATAATTGTTGTTGGGACTCTTTGTCCTCACCTGAAGACAGCACCACTGAACCGATTTTCAAAGTTGTAGCCTAAAACATAGGTATGAAGAAGGCATAGGGCCTTTTGCGCGCCATTTTAATATAACTATGATATTCTTGTTGTTTTATCTTCACCCAGATATCAAACCAATGAATCGATTTTCAATTTGTATAGCTTAAAATGTATGTATTAACCAGGACCAGGGACTTTTAAAAGCTATTTTAACATTACTATAGTATATTCTTGCTGTTGTTGTTCTTCTTCTTGGGGAAATATTACTCTCGCCTAGAGATCGAACGAATGAACCAATTTTCAAATTTTATTACTTCAAACGTTGGTGTGAACGAGCCCTGTGGCCTTTTGAACACTATTTTAATGTTACTACAATATTCTTGTTGTTGTTTTTCTTGGTGGAGAAACTTTCCTTTCACCGAGACATCAAACTGGTGAACCAACTTTCAACTTTCATAGTTTAAAACGTAGGTGTTAACAAACTTCAGGGCCTTTGAACGTTTTTTTTTTGTGACTAATTTTTCTAAAAAAGCGTTCTCTCAATTATCTCGTATTCTAGTTATTCTAGTTAAATAAGTTCTAGTTCTAGTTATCTAGTTCTAAATAAATTCTAGTTATTTAATTCACCTGGAATATATAAAGAAAAAAAACTGATGTTAGTATTAAAAAAAAACGCTCAAGCGTCTAAAATACGAATGTAAGCTTAGTAGTAGATAAAATGGTAGAAAACAAGCCCTTTTGAACAGTCTCCCAATCCCCCCTGCTGCCCCCCTCCTTCCTTTCTGCAGATGGGGGGTTCCTAATATTTTTTGCGGTTTTTAAAAAGTGTTGCTGTTTGTGGGAGCATTTTTTCGGCGTGTAACTTTTTCGTTGCGTACTCCTTCTTATTTGAATATTTTAGCAGATTTTTGTGTTTATAAATGGTGGTTTTTAAACGGAATAAATTAGCGTTTGCTTTGTCACATCCTCAAAAGACCAATGACCCAGTATATTTTCACTTTTTACTGAATAGAGTGACAACCAGGAATTGAGGTCAAAAACCAAAACTTTGAGATTCCGGGAAAAGTCCATATTAGGAAAAATTAGCGATATTGCTATATTAAAAAAAAACGGGTCCAATTCTGAATATGTCAACAGCGTTAATTTATTCCTAAATAGCATTTTTTTTTGGGGGGGGGGGGGGGTTGGGAAATATAACAAAACGTTTATGAGGGACACACAATTCTACACAATAAGGTTGGGAAAAAGTTTGGTAAAATGGGGATTTACTTATCAAAACTTAATTTACACGGGACAGAAAATTCAATGGCTTATGGTTGAGTTCTCTCTCCTGGGGTTGTGTAGTGCGCTCTGCAACTATCGGCGAAGAGTCGACGTACATTGGCATGTATGCGCAAGCCCAGGTAAACAGTCGTAAACATCGTAAACAGTCTCGTCAACAAACAGTCGCAAACAGTCTCGTCAACCTTGAACGAAAGCCCAAGGGGTGCCAGGCAACACTAACCGATATTTACGTAGGCCTAGAGAGACGGACCTGTTCCTGCAAGGTAGGTAATTTTTGCTTTTGCTTGTGACATCGACCACAAACATACTCGGAGATCCAAGAGGTAAGCAAACCACGACTTGATTAAACTAAGTCACGGTATTGCAATCTGACATTTTTAGCTTGGTCAAGTTTGAAACGGCTGAAATTAACTTCCTAATAATTCTACGAACTACACATCTTGAGCTGATTGCAAAATAAAAGCAGACGATGCAACAAGCATAAAGACGGAAACAGACGACACAGAACACGAATTTTATTATTTGTTATAACCTAAAGCGAAGAATAATTTCACTTGACATATCAGTAACGTAAACAATTTTTTTTTTGGGGGGGGGGCGGAGGTTCAAATTTTTACGCCTCGCTTTGCACCCCTACTAGAAAACGTGTGGCCATCTTATTTTTAATGTATATTTATTCTTGCTTTAGAGACTGGTCATTATTTATCGCCGGGAGGTGGGGGGGGGGGGGGGGGGTTAAATTTGTGAAACAAAATTTTGATGACCCCCCCCCAATCAAGATCCAAAAATAATATATCCCCCCCCCCCTAAAAAAAAAATTGCGCTTTTCGTATACCAATTGCTACAGTCTGCAGATGATTCCTGTAGCCAAGATTAGTGCTATGGTAATATGGAATCCATATTACCCTTGGTATGATCAAGAATTTATAAATAATAATATAATTTATAAATATAAATAAATAATAATAATATTAATAATAATAATAATAATAATAAATACATAATAAATAATAAATTCTTGGTATGATGAACACACTTTTTGCTTGAGGGCCCACATCCGTAACATAGTTAGCACCTGAAAGACCGAAGAAGCCAAGAAACCAGGTGCCAAGGCTTTTCTAAGAAGTTCTTTGTAAAAACTATACCTGCAGTAATGGTACTAATAGCTTCAAAACCTTGTAAACACTGACATGATGGTGGGGGCGAAACGTTTTTAGAAATTCTGACTGCTGAAAAGTGACATTTTTGAGGTCAGAAAATGACTTTTTCTTACAGTTGGTCAGTCTGTTTTTGAACCCCCCCCCCCTTGACTGGATCTGAAAAATATACGATCTTCCCTTGAGAGGGTCCAAAAACTTCATGACCCCTCTCGGCGATATAATGACCGGCCCTACACGTCATGTATGGTTTCATCAAAGTTTTGAAGAAAAAAAATAGCAAATAACCGTTTTCCCAATCGGCTCGAAGCGATTTTTATTCCCACTCGGCTCGTTTTGTTAGGTTTTTTGGGGGGCGAGTGGGGGAGGGGGCTGCCCCTTACCACCCCACTCCCTCCCTTTGCTCTACTGTTCCACGAGGAAATAATCCAACTTGATTTTATTTCATTTTTTACCATGTAAAGCAATGAAGCACATCACAATGAAGCATAATGTTTCCAATTTGCCAAATGTAGTTTCAAGTTCCAAGTAATTCAGTTATTTCGAAAGCATAAATAAATTTATACTTCATCTTTTAGTAACTCTTTGACGCTAACTAACACGTAAACGCGATGACAGGACCCGAATCTGCCAGCGGCGGCGTAAGTTACGTTTGATTTGGCTGTTCGGGGCGCACACCTCTAGTACGAACGAAGTTGTTCTCAAATCAACAGTGGCGCCGACCTGGCTCCTGGCGGCGGTGATTACGCACGGACAGGCTTTGACGCTAATGTTCCCTCTCTGTTGTAACAATATAATACATCTAACTCTATGGTCTAACGCAGCAAATCAATTTTCAGTTTTACCACTCACTGTGCACGATTTTCGCTAAGTTCATTGATATCACGAATTCAAATCACGAAAACTTAGCTGGAATACTTTACAAGTTTTGTTTTGTTTTGAGTTCTCAAATCATGGATGAGGTAGCAACAGTACGACTACTGACACACAAAACGACCTAGTCTATTTTCAGCTTTTTTCACCCAAATCAGTACGAATTTTATGTCGTCACGTAGACGGCCGTTTTTCGGATGTTCCCCGACGTCAATATCAGTTACTTCCCGACCAAAAAAAAAAAGGGGGGGGGGGGGGGGGGGCCCCACCCTGTGGAACCACCCCTGTAACCTTAAAAAAAACTTTAAAATTTCAGTAAAAATAAAAAAATTGGGATTTTAAAATTGTTGAAGCAAACTGGGATTTTATCTTTGTTGGCTTGCCGCAGACAAGCTTCTGTAGCGTTCGTTGTGTGAGATGGTATTTACAGTGATACCAACTTCGTTTTTTACAATTGCCTGGCCTATTGGATGGGTTAATGTCGTCCCCCCCCCCCCCCCCCCAAATAATCACACACCCAAAAAAAAAATTTTTTTTTTTGGGGGGGGGGGGGGGGCAGGAAACTTAGTCCCACACCACAAATCAAGATTTAAAAAAAAACAAAAAAAAGTCATAAAAACAATAGGCCAGTCAGCCGTAATTTTTTTTTATTCATCCCACAAATGAAAAGAGGAGATGCTCCTCACGCCCTTGGGCCCCCCCCCCTCCGTGGGCAACACTGGATAAGTGTAGCAATAAAATCATTTTTTCCCCGATCTTTCCGTTCGTGTTTGATTAGAATTCATTAAACAATCCTTTGTCGTACGATCCAAGCCAATATCCATATCCACATTTTTTTTTTTAGTACCAAAAAGAATCATAAAAACAGCAAATAAAGTTGCAAAATGACAAATTACACCCACGGGAGAAAAAAAAAACAGTTAACGAAATCGTTACTAACTTTAACAGCAAATAAACATCACATAAGGAAAAAAAAACATACGTCCCAAAGGGGGAAAAGTAAAAGAATAAAGAAAGAAAGAAGGTAGAGAAGGCAAATTAAAGGAGGGGGGGACCAGAAAGGGGTATCCATATCACTGTTCCGTTTTTCTCATTTCCTATCAGACTGCCACCTGCCTACAAAAATGCCAGCCGCAAGTATGCTCATTTCTGTTTCGGGTCGTGCAACGCTTCGCCTATTCGACCCACATCATTCTCGAAGTTTCAAAGCACTAGTACAAAATCTCACCCCCTTTTCTCTTTACTTTGACGCAGTACAAAGGATTGTCAATCCATAATCTGCCTTTCGCAGTAAAAAGATGATTACTCTTGCTCCTACGCGGGGGCCCCTTTCAACCGAGGGCCCTACGCGGCCGCGTTGCTCGCGTGCCCCTTGAGCCGGCTCTGCGACACTGCTGGAGTGTTCAGCACAATACCGATAATACGGCTGCTGCAATGAAGCCATACGTGCAGTTCGCTCTTATTTGTAACATCATTATGATCAAGTAAAGTCTTTGTACACCATCAAAAGAGTATTTACTTAAATGTGGGATGAATCGGTCATCATCCCCACACAAGCCACGAGGCTTTTTATTTATTTTTACTTATTTTGAAAGTGCTACCAGAACGCTCAAAATTTTTCTTTAGTCAGAATCAACATACTTATGCACATGTCAATAAATAAAATTAAACTTCTAGGTGATTGATATTGACAAAAAAATTGTCAGATGCATGACCAAGTCGGGTTTTTGGGTGCATTTGGCAATATTTTCATCACAATCCGCCAGTAATACTGTTTATTGCACGGTTTATTGCCAACACATCCCAATGCTAAAAGTGTAGCCGTTATATACAGATAATCTGAAAACCCACACTTTTTTTTAATTTTGATAACCCACACTGTTTTCGATAATCTAACACTTTTTCCGCGCTCCACACAACCACTGCTCTACCATGTGACATACTTTGCAAAACTACCGTACACAACAAAAATTCAACAAATATAAATAAGCACATTTGCAACCTGCGACATTTATCGTACTAACACGAAAAAAAAAACCTCGCGTAGGCTACTATGCTAGGACCCCACCCATGGAGGAATGGCCCAATCTGCCAACCTTTCGCTCCGACAGTACTAAAACTAGGCTACTGACACTTGTAAACACACCTAAATACACCTAAAAACGTACGATACCAAGCGAACAGCACATTTGTAACCTGGCGACATTTTCCGCACTAACACGAAAAAAAAAAAACCTCGCGTGCGGTGCTAGCCCCCTCCCCACCCCCATCCATGAATGAATGGTCCAAGCCGGATCCGGAAACCTTTCGTTCCGACGGTACGAAAACTAGCCTACTGACACTTTCTAAATACACCTAAAAACCTACGAGACTCAAGCGAATAGCGCATTTTATACTCTATATCTTATTTAAGCTGATAAAGTAGAAAAATACGGTTTTACCTTAAACACAAACGTCGGTGACTGGGACTGGATATAGGGACGTCCTCGCGTACGTGAGACTTTCGTAGACAGGAAGTTTAAACCGGAAGTTTGAGTTCAGGAATTTACGTCATGATTCACAAATAACATTTTCAAATAATTTTTTTTTTAATCTCAAATAACTAGATATGTTGGCTCGACGTCACACCTTAGCATTAAAACACATATCCGTAAAGTAGACCCGGTTATCCCGAAATAATTGATCGTCTACTCGAAACGGAACAGTCCAAAGATCTCGGGGTAGCAAAATCGAACTCGCGCTGACGCGCTCGTGCGATTTCGCCACTCCTCGTTCTTTTGACTGTTCCATTTCTCGCAGACGATCAATTATTTCGGGATAACCGGGTCTACTTCACGGATATCTATTACTTAACCCTTTGAACGGGTCACGTATATTAATATTTCATAATTAGGTATTTTCTACTCGTATTTAACACAGGACTGTTTAGCTCTTATGGGTACCGCGTGCAAAGTGTTAAAAATCAAAATACTTTAACACACAAGGAAACTCGACCATCGTTTTGCAGACCAATGACCCGTCTAGTCTAGTCCCGCGCTAGCTCATAGAATAACAAGGCATTTAGGTCACCTTGAATACTTTCAACCTTCGCATTGGGAGAGAAATAGTAGGGGAGCGTATGTAATTTCGTGGTAGTTTCCGTGATGAAAAGGTGGGACCAGTTTTATTTCGTCGAAAACTATCTACAAATGAAGAATTTCCATGGTGCCACTCTCTGATGTGTGGCGTGTAATGATGGCCGCCATCGCAATTATTTAAATCGTCAACACCTTCATTATTTATGGACGGATTTTAATTTTTGAGGACTTGTTGAAAAGATAAATTATTGTTAAACCTACAGTAAACAAAATTTTCCTATAATATTTACTCTGAAGTCAATAGTTCTGTGGTATTTCAGTATTCATGTAAAAAAAAACCAACAATTTCATCAAGAAAGTTGATACTACACACAAATTTCGTCACACTTTTCGTTTGAAATAATTGGATTTGGTTTGCTTCATCAGTGATAGTTATAAGTTAACCATTTGCATGCTGCTAACAAACGTACTCAGGGAGTGGACGATTGTTTTCAAGAATATCTTGAGCCCAATTCACTCCTGTAGGAGTCCCGAGCACGCGGCCACAGGATGGGTCCCAGAGAATGCCCCCAATTTGGTCGGTTTTATTTTCCAGAGTTGCAGCCTCAGAAAAAAAAATTCTGATCAAGTATTTTTGCTTATTTTAGCACCGTAACTTAATGAAAAAATTTCGTAAAAATCTTCTACCAGCGATTTTTCATGCTTCTTTTCATCCCGAAGGTTTGGAAAGCATGAATTTCCTATCCGGAAGGTTTAGGTAATCCCGGCAGGCCCCCAAAATATGTGACGTACTCAGGGAGTGGACGATTGTTTTCAAGAATATCTCGAGCCCAATTCACTCCTTACTGCATAGCTAGGGGACTTTGCACCGAGTCACACGTATCAGGCATTAAACACAAGTTGCAGCTGGTCTAATCCTAGCTGAGTAAAGGGAGACAACCTTTCGAGTTGCCTGCCCTTCACCAATTACCTTTCTGTGGTCCGGACCCTCGTATTTATAGGGGGGGGGGAGGGTAACAATAGCAGTAGCCCGAGGCATTACGTTGCGTAACCGTCTAACAGGTCCGAGCCGGTTCTAACTGGTTTGAACAGGAGGACTGGCTCGTTACCCGGCTGTTGGTGTTCGGCCAAGTTCCGGTTTGGGCGGAAGTTGACTGAACGCTCAAGCAGCATATGTAACTGCAAGGTGCACTGCTGGGGTTGACCCGCGTTGCACCCTGCTATACGTAATTAGCCTGTTACACTACTTTATGATACGTGTCACAAAGTACTGCTGACGTCATCAAGATGGCTGCTACTGAGGATCACAAAATCATCATTGTCTCTGTTGTTTATGAACGAATTTAACTTTTGTAGGCATTATATAGGACGGGAAGCCAACGGCTCAACAAGAGTCAAATAATACAGATGCAAACCTATTTTACGTTGCCTTTTGGACTTATATGTCAGGCTACCTGAGCGTGGAATCGAACCCACGACCTTTGAAACCAAGGCCGAGGTCCTACCACTAAGCCATATACAAAGGCTTAAATAAATATAGATGCAAACCTATTTACATTTCATTTTGGAGTTATATGGTAGACTGCCTGACCGTGAAATCCAACCCACGACCTTTGAAACCAAAAGCTGAGGTTATACTGCTGAGCCATACTAACACGGCCTTAATACAAATAGTGATGCAAACCTCTTTACATTGCCTTTTGGACGTATATGTCAGACTGTCTGAGCAGGGGAGTCGAACCCACGACCTTTGAAACCAAAGGCCGAGATTCTACCGCTAAGCCATACTAACACGGCCTTAAATAAATACAGATGCAAACGTATTTACGTTGCCTTTTGGACTTATATGTCAGACTGCCTGAGTGGTGAATCGGATGTTTTTGCTCTTGCTGTAAGAAGGTACCCTTGACTTCCCCCTCAATCTTACGTTGTGCCAAAAGTAAAAAATAAAACATTATTCCACTTGCATATTTATTCTTATCAGTAGATTCCTTGGAAGCTTCGGTACTGCCTGCATTTCACGCATTGTGTGGATGTGACTGTAGTGGTACTTTGTTAGGGAAAAGTAAATTTTCATACAGGAAAGCAATCATTACAGTAAATGAAGATACTCTTTTGCCATTGACTCCACTATAGGAAGACAAGAAATAATTCCTGAACTATAGTTTGTTCCACATTATGTTTGCGGGAAACTGACTGTATGACGACACGTTTCCTTCCAGTACGAGTACAAAAATACGTAAATATCCCACTCGTAAACTCTTAATAGTAACTGTGTAGTCTACGAGTGGGATATCACATTTTTTTTGCATTCGTAGTGCAAGGAAACGCAGCATCATAGTGCAGTTTTCTGCAAACATAATGTGGAAGAAACTATAGTGCTGGAAAAATTGGAAGCATTCATTTAGCAAGTGTATCAGATCAGAATTAATCTAACTAAACTTGCAGAATTGCGCTGGTATATGTTTTCTGAAACAAACTAGTTACCACCTACAATAGAAAAGTACACGTACAATAAACGCATTTTTGCTTGCAATGTAGAATCAACTAACAGGTCATGATCTGAAACCAAAATGACGAACAGTACCCCGCAATTCTGTCTTTCATTGGACATAACTGGAAGACGGAGGATAGAGAAATAGCATGAAATGTCATATGCTCCAGATTCGATTCTGCAGCTGATCAATGTTAATGCATAAAGAAGAGATGCAGTGCTACATGTGCATGTTTAGCATACAACCTATCATGTACTGAAATGTGTGAGAGTGGATGAAACTACGATCTCTGTGAAAACAATGATGAAAACACCATACAGGACCTACCAGACTCCAAAAATAAAGATGATTGCAGTGAAGATGATGTTGATCACAATTATTATTAAAAAAAAAACACCTTATCCATTTTCGAATTTAATTAAAGAACCCATTTACCTTTAATAAATTAAAATAAAGTTAACATTTGTATTATCATAGTGACGCAACTGAGTGTTTTGGCATGAAGGTCGAAATATCATAGGAGCTATTGATCCGTAAATATTAATAAGGCAATTTTGTTTTGGCCTTCAAACTATCGCTCCAAAGAGCCCTACAGAAATAAAAATTCGTTCTTAAATGAAGATGATACTGTTGACGATTTGATGAATTATGACCTGAGTTAAGTGCTATATATCTAGTTATGAATTTTCATAGTAGCCATCTTGATGCCCGCCATATTGCTGATGATGTCATTACTTTACGACACGTATCACAGAGTAGCACCATGAAAATTATTACTCTAGTTTTCTGATGAAACAATACCAGGGCCAATTGTTTTTTTTTTACGAAAATTGCAGTAAAATTCTGTGGCGCTTTGACAAAAGGGCATAAGTCCATTTTTGACATTGTTGTGGTTACTCCAAAAATGGCTCGTCTATACATTCTCTTTGCTTTGATAAGGAGAGGTTAGTCCACCCTACAATTATCTAGCTTATTTTGTATATGTCCCTTGGAGGTAAGTCCACAAGCATTCAATTTAATTTGACAAACGGAGCTAAATCCAACATACCTCCATTTGTTCTAAAAGTGGACTTAAGCCCTTTTGTCAAAACGCCACAGAATTAGGAGTACAGGAATGACATCAGTGACGTAATTTTGAATTTTTCGCATAAATGTCGAAATATCACAGAAATTATTAATTTTATAGTATGTATTATACCGATGTTTTGTTTCGGCATAAAAGTTACCTTTCCAACGAGCCCTACAAAATCAAAATCCGTCCATTAATGAAGATATTAACGATTTCATGAATTACGTTGGTGGCCATCTTGATGACGTCATCAATATTATACGCGACACATCAGAAAGTGGCACCATGGAAATTCTTAATTTGTATGTGATTATTGGTGAAAGAAAACTTGTCCCATCTTTTCATCACGAAAACTGCCACGGAGCATGTTTTTTCGACATATGCTCCCCTACTATAAGGTAATTAGGATATTAATCACCCTGCAGATTTTTTTAAACTATTATGTGCTGTGTGTTTACTAAATTGCGAAAATGAATAACATTATCCTAAAAACTGATTTTAAGCCTTGTAATAATTCTAAAAACTTTAAAAAGTGTTCTATGTAAAAATAAATGGTTACCTGCTCTGCTAACTCGATCCTTCACCCGTCAAAATTAGTTTGGCAAATACTCAATAAGTGTGACAAACCCGACTTTTATAAGAATTACAAACAAAAACGTCAAGTGTGCCGTAAAAAAGGGGGTTATATGATTGAAGTTTCATTCTACTTGTTAAAATGTACACGGATAAAAATTGGTGATTTTTAATTGAAATAATCAAATGTACAATTCAGAAAATTGCATCTGTTTAAGCGCTGTTGTGCTTTACGTAACGTATATGATTGGTAAAGCACAACAGCACTTAAACAGATGCAATTTTCTGAATTGTACATTTGATTATTTCAATTAAAAATCACCAAACTTTATCCGTGTACATTTTAACAAGTAAAATGAAACTTCAATCATATAACCCCTTTTTTTACGGCACACTTGACGTTTTTGTTTGTAATCCGTGTACCTTTTTTACAGCTGTGGTGTCGCGCTATGAAGGTTTATACATGCACGAAGAATGGATCTGGAGTTTGCTGAGTGGCATTGTTCCCTAAATACAATGGTTAAAACAATGTAAAACAATCAAAATGATCGTTTAGGGTCCCGTAAGTCTGGAATGGAACGTCCAATTGAAAAAGTGTTCCCTGTAAGGTTGAAGCCCAGGGAAATTTCTGGCTCATTTCATGTTTCATATTTTAGGTAGGTGCAGTAGTTTTTTCTGAAACCGTGTCAGCCAAGAAGAAGAACAAGAAACAGAACAACAACAACAACAAGTGAACAGTTTTCAAATTTACGTGTGGCTTCCTACATTTACTCTTGCACGGAATTGAACTGTCTTCCTCGTGACACTGGCAGCAAGTCTAAAATGCTCTGAGATTCAAGCCCTATCTGCAGACCCGGCATACTGCATCTTCGGCCCAAACTTTTCCTCAGTCACACTCTTCCCTAGAGCATCCTTCAGAGCCAAAACTCAAAAGCCGTCCGAGCCTTCGAAACCCTTAACATTCCCTGCCCTCTCCCACGTCTCCGGAAACGAACCTGAACGCCTCCTCTGTCCGGTCAGAGCTCTTTGCTTTTAACTAGCCCGCACACAGCACGAACACATACGGAGAAGCAGAAACCAACTTTTTCCCTCCAGTGGTCCTCCAAACCGGCGAAACAATAGCCGCCATGGTATCACGCTGGCTCAAGAAAACAATCGAAGCAGCTTATGACAAACACGAATTGAGCAAGAGCATGAGAGTGACGGCGCACGAAGTGAGAGCTATCTCCACATCTTGGGCCCACCATAACGCCACCCCAATTGAAGAAATCTTGGCAGCAGCGTCTTGGTGCCACCAGTCCACCTTCACATCTCACTACCTAACAGACATGACGAAGGATGGATCCGGACTACATCGGCTGGGACCGAACGTCGTAGCCAGAACCGTGGTCAAATCCCCTTAAGCCCTCAGAACGAAGCAGAAGCAAGATCCATGAAGGAAACAAGTTCCACCCAGCTAGAAGCAAGGCCCTCAAACAACGGTCCTTTTCAGGGCCACCAATTCCTACGAAAGAGACCAAATTCCTGTCAAGCCCAAATGTTCTGAATAAAGTGCGAATTTTTATCTTACAGATAAAGAATTGATGGGGAAAAGCCTGCTTGCATCCCGGGGCGCTCGTACAAGCGGTGCCCGCCACCAACTTTGACGAGGTCAACTGGTAATGCTAAAATTACTATGTTAAGTTGTTTTGGCAATAAAGAAAGAACATTTTGCTGGCCCCCAGTCAGGCCAGCTAAAAATGATTTCTTTTTGCCTAAAACATATTTAAGCTAACTCCCGCCCTGCCTCCCCTCTCGAGTCACCGCCTGACACATTGAGAGTAAAATGAATGCCGATAGCGTGCGCGCTGTCGCTTTTATAAGGGAGGACCGAGCCGCGCATGCGCGGTGGGATACGCAAGCAGGCGTCTACGAACCGGAAGTAACCTCCAGGGGAACATCACATTCGAGGAATGTAATGCTAAAATTACCAGGTTAAGTATGTTTTAGGCCAAAAGAAACCATTTTTAGCCGGCCTGACTGGGGGCCGGCAAAATGTTCGTCTTAATTTCCATCACGTTTTTTATTTAAACATTTTTTAATGCTTACAGAGATACTAAACTCATAAAGTCTTCATCTGAAAACTTGCCGCTGGAAATGTCTGGATGCACCACTCCATATTCAACGGTGGACCACAACTTTACATTACCGGGAGAATCATAGGTAACGTATACTGCATTAATTCTCCCGGTAACTTCCGTCAAGTTTAAAGCACCGTAAGATGGTAAGTTAAACCACGGTTTCTCTATTACGTTTTTGTTAAGTTTACCTTTTGTTTTGTGTATATTTTCGTAAACCCAAGTTCTAAGACATAGCGGTTTATCGCAGTTGCTTGCCTTTTGCAAGAGGAGTAACAGGGAGAAGTTGTCTACAAAGAATTAGGATAATTCGTAAGTACTTAATTGTCGTAAGTACTTTTTTGCCAACAGGGTGGTTGCACCATGGAACGCCCTCCCAGAGGCAGTTGTCTCCGCAACTTCGGTGGGTGTTTTTAGGGCTCTGCTTAACCGTGTTGACTTGTCCACCTTTCTTAAGCGCCCGTATTTGTGATGCTGCCATCGTTTGTTTCTACAGGACCGGTGTTAGTGGTTTCTTCCGAGACCCTTCCGTCTTCCTTGCCCTTATTCTGGGGCCGAACATTTATTATTATTATTATTATAATTCAACATGGTCAAGGAAACTGTTTTCTGATCTTCACACTCGATCTCTAGTTTTTTACAGATGTACGGTTTAAGATTTTTCTATAATTTGAGTTTCTGGTTCGCTGGACAAAATCCAGCCTTTATATTTCGATTTTTCGTTTGAAAAAGGAGTTCCCGTGCCCTTTAAATCGTTAAACTGTATGGAAGGACACAAGTTATACTTTAAACCATC